>CALNXI010004695.1:7767-20096 GCA_942486025.1 Porites evermanni | reverse complement strand
TTTTTTTTTTTTTTCTGATAATAATTATTAATAATTATCTTAGTAGTAATCTTGTAAATGATGATTAAGATGCAATAGCATCAATAAAAATAAACAAAACCAAAGTTGTCAGTGTCTTGTTTTATAGCTTATCTTAAACGTTTTATAGGTAACTAGGTAATTTACTAACGCAGTTTCATTTCAGCAAAGCCAAACGTCAGCGTTTTTTCTTTTTTTTCTATTCCTGGCCCTTTCTTTCGATCAAAGAATGAACAAGGAACACATTTTTAGGGCGCGCCCGGTCAGGATCAAGTACTGCTTTGGCTGCGTTCCTGAAGAAACGCTTAAAACTACTGAGAAACTGACTTCACATCGTGGAAGAAAAGTCAGATGATTTGTACTAAGCTAATAATATAGTTGCACTTTGATGATCAATAAAGTTGTTTTAATGTTAAAACACCAGGTGTGTGCCAGCGTCTTGTTTTGTTTAAAATAACCCATTTAAATAACGCTTAGAGAATTTATTACAGCATAACTTTTGCGTTTGAACTCTAATTCTTGTAATATGTTGCCTTTTGTGATCAATAAAAAACAATCACACCACAGCCATCATTGAGTTGTTTTCTACTAACGAATTCAGTATAAAACCTAGAAAGTTACGTTTCAGGAGCATCGGACGCAGACTTTTTTCTTTCAATTCTGCCCTCGTTTTTTCGATGAGTGAATGGAGAAGAGTTCTCTACTGGGCGCGCCCTGTCGAAGACGTGCAACACGCTGCTTTTCACCTTATGTTTGTTGTCAGTACGTTGCAAAGAAGCTTGAGACCACGTATGGACGAAGACTGAAGACTAAAGACTAAAGATCTCACGTTGTTTTAAATGCCAAGGTATATGACATGTAGTTAAAATTGCTTTAACGTCCAAGTTTGTACTTTGTAGTTTTCAAAATTTCAGATAACACGCAGTAAGCCAAGAAATGGCTGAGGGGAGTAAGTCCTTTCGCTGTTAAGAAGTAGAAAGGGAACAGAGAAACTAATACAAGACGTGTATCGTCGGTAAGTAAGTAGGACTTTTTACATTTTAAAAAGAAAATATGTACATACAAAAAAATGCGGCAAGAACATTTTAAGGCTAAATATTTTATGAAATGGAGGTGTACATATGAAAGCCATCCATAAACGAGGTGGCGAACCATGCTTGGACCTTGGTGATCAGTGGAACTTGTATACAGACTGAGATGTTTTTCCAGATTTCTTGCCCTTATTTCATTTCATACTAATCAAATGGCTTGGAAGCTTTTGTTTATTGTAACAGGCACGCCACATTCTAGAAGCTCAGACTACATGAGGTGGACCAGAAAAACATTATTCAAAGCATAAGCCTTTACTTATTACCTGGTGAGTATACGTCCCCACCCCTTCCCCCCACCTCCCGTAAGTGTCACCACTTGTCTAAAAGGAAGAGAGAAGAATTTAAAGACAGGGTTTTAGTAATCAGTACAGAAAGTTGCTATAAAGACAGTAAACACAGCTGTTGTAAAAAGATTCATTTTTTTATCGCTGCTCCATTGAGAAGCGTTTGGTCTCCGGATCGGATGTTAAGTGAGTAAAACTGGAAATTAAAAGAAATTTAAGGGAACTAAAGAATCCATGTCCATGTCAAACCTTAGTACACAGACGATTCATTGACCATATAATTGCCGATCTTTGTGATCATCGTAACGTGTACACATCAACAAGTTTACCCCCATTTCTTGACGTTATTTCACTTGAAACTAATCAAATGCCTTGGAATCTTTTATTTTTTGTAACAGGCACGCCACAATCCAGAAGCTCAGACTGCATGAGAAGGTACCGGGAAAGGAAATTCAGAGCCAGCGGCCTTTACTTAGTGTCTGGTGAGTATAGTTCCTGTCAAGTGTCTCCACCTTTTTAAGGAAGAAGAGAGAAAGAGGAGAGAAGTTTTTTATTAGTTTTCTTTTTCAAAATGAACCTTATTTTTCTTATTTTTGCCAGAAAATTACAGATGCCATATAAGCCTTGAAGTTTCTACCTGTGACAGAATTGGAGCCTCATAACAACTTGACGTAAGTAATTAGAATAGAAAATCAATGGCTTGGTAATAAGGTTCAGTTAATTGTTTTTACTTAAGCTCTAATCGAGAAGGGTTTGGTCTCAACGTAAAAGGAGTAAAGCTGAAAATTGACAATCCCAGAATGTTAGAATTAAACCTATAGACGACTGGCGAAAGAGAACTTGAAAGCAATCAATTATCAATTATCCTGATAAAGAAATTGATCTAGGGCAGTGGGAAGTTTCTATTGGTTGAGTTTACCTTTTCGTAACCTCAGCCAATGTTTTTGGTTCTTTACAATTTTAAGAGTACTAACAAATCGGACCGTATTCAGTAGTCAGACAGACTAGCAGACTTATCAGAGCAGAACATTTTACTTACGCTGACCAAACTAAACTTTTGATGTACATCAGCCATCAATGTTTTTCTCCTTTCCAATTTTCAGCCCAGCAGCGAAACAGACCATTTTCATCTGACCAGACCAAGTTCTTTCTACAGATTGCTCGATCAGAACATTTTCCTTCAGCATATTGGCAGACTTACGGACGAGACAATTATCCATGTGATCAGACCAACAGACCAGACAATCTTCCTGTTATCAGACCACCAGACTAGACAATTTTCCTGTTATCAGACCACCACACCAGACCATTTTCCTGTCAACAGACTATTACACCGGTGCATTGTCCTCTGAGCGGCACAGCACCAGCTTAGACCATCTCTTCTGGCCGACCGCCTGGCCAGACCACCTTCCTTCTCAGTTTACCGTTCAGCTACAGATTTGCACAGAACAACCATCCAGCCTCCAGACTTGCATCCAGGTCAGGACTTATCCTCATGGGTTGGGTCATGGGAGGTTAATATACATATATAGAATTCTGGGGTGAACCTTGCAAAGCATATACATGTACTTTCCACACAAGTTCAGTGTGAAATCACCTAGACTTCCTTTTTCGTCTTGTTTTTATTTTGTTTTAGTTTTTTGCTTTCCTTAACATTGTGGATGAGTTCCTTGAAGAAACGCCTTTATCAACCAATCTCGTCTGTGACAAGAGCCAACCACTGAAGGTTGATATGATATGAAATTTTAGGTATTCTAAAATCTCGATCATTTTTTTTAGTTCATACTCAAGAGATCAGACCGAAACCAGTCCACGATTAAAAAAAGTGACAAGAGAAGTGCAGATGAAATGCCACGTGACTGTAAGTATTAAAACAGTCCCCAAACGACCTACACAGTTTACAAGGAAATTTCTCACCTGCATCCAATTTTTAGTTTGTAAGCTAAAAAATAATAGACGATCTACTGATGATTTCATGCTTCAAACTAGAGGAGCAACAAGCCATTGCAAATTCAAGAAATTATGCATACCAGCATACCTGCCGATTACAATAATATTTCCAGTCAAACCGATGATTTCATTGATAATCTACACTTGGACATCTTTACGTCAATGTATTTAAAAGGTCGCATGTAAACACAATTTGAACACATACATAATGACGTAATTGTCAGTCAGCAAGTCGGAATTCTTATGGTTATTTAATAATAATTTTCTTGGAACAGTCTGAATGGTCTCAGTGAGGAGAGAAGAACTGAACACAGATACGACATTGAGTGAGGTGTCATGCTCTTGTGATTGAACGCCTTTGGTTTGAGGTAAGTTGAGAGAAGCTATGTCCAGCCAGTAGGCTTAACACGTTACCCTTGGACAAATGATTCAATCCGTTGGTCTTAATGGTGCAACCGTTACCCCAAAAACATAACGCCCCAGTGTAAGAAAGGCAAATATATGGCTTTAGAGAGGGTGAGATGCCGTCCATCATTTTCTTTCGAGAAGTGTGGTTTTTAGTCAGGGAGTTCTGTGTGTCATAGCTGCCATCATGAAGTGTATACCTATTATTTCTTTAAGGGATCAAATGGACGTGCCAGGCAGGGGAAGGTACAGTTCTCTGATCTGATTGGATGAAAGCCATTGGCCAAAAACGATGAGCGTCTCCTGTCAGGAATCAAAACGAAAGAACTGATGATAATGGAGTCTTCGTCGTGATGTTCACGTGTCCGGGTGACTTTAGATCCATGCATGAAATTGAACGATGATCTACCACAAACGGAAGAGAGGAAATAGACAAGAGACAAATGTAGGGCATTTTAACGATTTAATAAACTGATGTTTGTTTATTGCTTAGTCAGGAGGGGGAAAATTGTTGCTTTACAATTGCGTAAATCTAGTTGATCCTCCAATGTCGGAAAAGGGGAAAGTACGGGCACGCAAACCCCCCTTTATAAAGAAGCCTTTTTTTTCCTCGTGTCAGGTTACAAAATAATGATGTTTGCCGGAATCGCTCTAAGCATCCTGCCTGTTTCATTTCTCACAAAAATTTTGGATAAAAATTTGTTGACCATGGTTTGCTTTAGGACTCATAGTATCTCAAACATTCAACGTTTCGTATTTCCTGTATAAAAAACTTTTCTAATGCTATTAAAAGCAGCAAAAATTAGAATTGCTTCCTTTCAGAGCAACTGCTAAAAGTTTAAATTTTTGAAAGAATTTTCAAATAGCAAGAACAAAGAATATGAAACTAATAGCAGATTTTGCCTTTCCTATAAAGACAAGCAGTGAATTTTGATGAAAATAGTTAAATCCTCCGTTAAAACGACAAAATTTGTTTCTTTTAATTGCTTTCTGAAAAGAAAAAGAGGGGAAATAAAAAGCCTTTGCAAGCTACCAAATGTCCTTTTTTTTCTTTTCTATTTCTGAATTTTCTTGCACAGCTAGCCCAGACTCTTCTACGCAAACTGTGCTACTTTTCGCAATTAGAACAAAATAGACTTCGCTTTACATGTAAAATCCACTCAAAAATGTACTTGTCTGTCGCTGATTAACGTTCATGAGGTCATTCTAAAACTAAATTAAATCTAAACTTTGAAATATCCCAGAGAGTAGGAGGCGATTGAGGAAACGCAGTTTTACTTGTCCATTTTAACGCTGAGCTTTGAATAATGTCTCGATAGTTATGACCCTCGAGCCTTTCAGTGATGCGGGGAGGGGCTCGTGGGGGGGTGGGGGGGGCGTATGCCTGCCTCTTACCCCAGACCCCCTCCCCATTATTTACCTTTTTTGTATCATCCAAAAAGCGGTTGAAACAAGTGTGCTTCATTTTCAACACAGTTAAACGGTACAGTGCAGAGGATCCTAAATATCTATTAATAGTAAAATAAACCAATGACCGAGAGCAAAGTAATTATCTGATTTACTGCACCTTTCTACCCTTTTAGAGTTATTTTCAGTTCACGGAGGTGGAACAGTTAGTCCTTGTTTTCATAATTATTTAACGATCTCGTCCACTTCAGTGACCCGCTTTTTCATTTATTGGAAATAACATGTTCAAAATAATCGAAAAGGTGCATTATATATTGGTCATGAACATATATCTTAGCTTTACAAGGATTTTTCTGTTCTTTGACTGTTTAACTGCTATATTATCGAGAGCGCGTTGTCTCGTAAAACTGCGTTTCCTTTCGTGATAATAAACCCCTGTTATTACCCATTCATGACATCATATCCCCATCCGGTCATATCTCAATTACTTTCCCTTCAGCACAGATACAGTATATTTTTGAGTGGCTAGAAAATTCTAGCCAATTTTTTAGGTTTAAGCATTTGATGATTGTGGTAATCTTTTCAAATGACTTGTTCATGATCTGGGCTAAATGTGCATGATCTGCCATCTTGCAATTAGGGCTTGAGATACTGAATTATTAGCCTCAGCTTTTTCACATAAATATAAAGATGAAAAACAAAAACAAAAACAAAACAAAATAGGGTGCATTCCGTTAAGTTGTTCCGAAGTTTTCATAGGGGCTGAGTTCAAAACCTGCCCCTTTAGATTTTTTGCCTTTTTTCAGTTTTTTGGGTACATAAATACTTCTTATAGCAAGCTGCAGGATGATGGTGCAAAAATCTTAGAATGCGGAGTGTTGAATTCGTTCTGTCGTCATCCTTGATTTTAATTCAAAAAGAAGTAGTTTTCTGGCCGACCGCCTGGCCAGACCACCTTCCTTCTCAGTTTACCGTTCAGCTACAGATTTGCACAGAACAACCATCCAGCCTCCAGACTTGCATCCAGGTCAGGACTTATCCTCATGGGTTGGGTCATGGGGGGTTAATATACATATATAGAATTCTGGGTGAACCTTGCAAAGCATATACATGTACTTTCCACACAAGTTCAGTGTGAAATCACCTAGACTTCCTTTTTCGTCTTGTTTTTTGTTTTTATTTTGTTTTAGTTTTTTGCTTTCCTTAACATTGTGGATGAGTTCCTTGAAGAAACGCCTTTATCAACCAATCTCGTCTGTGACAAGAGTTAAGCACTGAAGGTTGATATGATATGAAATTTTAGGTATTCTAAAATCTCGATCATTTTTTTTAGTTCATACGCAAGAGATCAGACCGAAACCAGTCCACGATTAAAAAAAGTGACAAGAGAAGTGCAGATGAAATGCCACGTGACTGTAAATATTAAAACAGTCCCCAAACGACCTACACAGTTTAAAAGGAAATTTCTCACCTGCATCCAATTTTTAGTTTGTAAGCTAAAAAACAATAGACGATCTACTGATGATTTTATGCTTCGAACTAGAGGAGCAACAAGCCATTGCAAATTCAAGAAATTATGCATACAAGCATACCTGCCGATTACAATAAAATAATTCCAGTCAAACCGATGATTTCATTGATAATCTACACTTGGACAGCTTTACGTCATTGTCTTTAAAAGATGGCATGTAAACACAATTTGAAAACATACATAATAACGTAATTTTCAGTCAGCAAGTGGGAATTCTGATTGTTATTTTATAATAATTTTCTTGGAAGTTGTGTTTATTTTACACAGTCTGAATGGTTTCAGTGAGGAGAGAAGAACGGAACATAGATACCAGGTTCAGTGAGGTGTCTTGCTCTTGTGATTGACCGCCTTTGATTTGAGGTAAGTCGAGAGAAGCTATGTCACGTCAACCAATAGGCTTAACACGTTACCCTTGGACAAATGATTCAATCCGTTAGTCTTAATGATGCAACCCTTACAAAACATAACGCGGCCTCAGTGTAAGTAAGGCAAATATATGGCTTTAGAGAGCGTGAGATGCATCCCTTAGACAATATCTTATATAATCATCACTTTCTTTCGATAAGTATTTCTTTTAGTCAGGGAGTTCTGTGCGTCGTAGCTGCCATCATGAAGTGTTTGCCTATAATTTCTTTAAGGGATCAAAAGGACGTTCCAGGCAGGGGAAGGTACAGTTCTCTGATCTGATTGGTTGAAAGCCAGTGGCCAAAAACGATGACCGTCTCCTGTCAGGAATCAAAAGGAAAGAACTGATGATAATGGAGTCTTCGTCGTGATGTTCACGTGTCAGGCTGACTTAAGATCCATGCGTGGCATTGAACGATAACAGGGCTCGAAACAACGGCCGGTCAATGGACAATGTCCGGACTGACTGGGGAGTTGACCAGTCAACTTTTCGTATTGCCGGTCATGTTGACCGGTCACAATCAGTTGTTTCAATTGTTATAAGTATGTAGCGAGTCGCTGTGCATTGCGAAACGTTGATCTGAAATCCTGGGTAAAATACAACTAGAACCGTTGTTTACAATTCGCGCATTGAAACAGACATTAGGGTTCACGTGCTTTCGGTCACAAAATTAAAATATTTTCACTTTTATGAGTTAAACAACAACTTCAGGGCGTCTGGTCGGTCGCGGAGAAAAAAGTCAAGTTTCGCGGGGTTTTTAGAGACATTCGCAGAAAAATCGGCTGATATCGCGGGAATTTCGCGGAAATTTTCGGGACTAACTTCAGGACTAACTTCGCCGAAAAACAATAGATAAAAACGGCCGATTTTGTGGGAATTTTCTGGACAAATTTCGCTAGAAATCGATCGATTTTGCGCTGATTTGACGAGCGTGTTTAAAGTTTTTTAACAGAGATAATCACTTGCTATTTTAACTACAACGCACTCGAGAAATGCACTGTAATTTTCAGGGAGTTATAATAACTCCTCTAGTGGGGCTAATTTAACTCCTTACAGTGGAGTTATTTTTCGTGGAGTTATTTTAACTCCAAAAAGGAGTTTAAAGAACTCTTTTTCAGGAGTAAAAGTGACCCCAGATATTGAGGAGTTAAAATAACCCCAAAAAAGGAGTTATCCTGTACCTAAAATTTTTACTCCACTTTCAGAGTTAAATTAACTCCAAAAAGAGTAAAAACAACCCATGTAAGGAGTACAAGTAACCCCATTTCGGAGTAATTTTAACTCCAGACTGGGAGTAAAAAGAACTCTTTTTCAGGAGTAAAAATGACCCCAAATTCGGAGTTAAATTAGGAGTTAAAATAACCCCAAAAAAGGGGTTATCCTGTACCTAAAATTTTTACTCCATTTTTGGAGTTATAATAACTCCCTAAAAATTACGGTGTGAGCCAACGGCAAAGCTTTTTAAAACACCATGACTAGTGCCCAGTTGTTCCCAACATAACTTATGCCTGGTAGTTTTGGAACGTTGTTCGCTTGTTGTGGGGATGAAGTTGACGGCAATTAACAGCCCCAATGGCCGAGATAAGTTTCAAATATGTTGTATCGACATGTATTAGATAAGATTTCTAACAAATTTCGCGGCCCCTCGACCCTGCCAAATATCTGAACCCATAGCTGTTTTTTTGAGATATATAACGCCAGTTTTGGTTCATGGGCCCTTGTTTTAAGAGCTATTTATCTCATAAATTTGACCGGCCAGAAACGATAAGTGACCGAGCTACAATGAATTTGGCCGGTCATCGTGTCTGAAGGCTCCCCGGAAATTATTTCGAGCCTTGGATAATCTACAACAAATGGAAGAGACGAAGTAGACAAGAGACAAATGTAGGGCATTTTAACGACTTAAACTGATGTTTGTTTATTGCTTAGTCAGGTGGGGAAAAATTGTTGCTTTACAATTGCGTAAATCTAGTTGATCCTCTAATGTTGGAAAAGGGGGGAGTACAAGGACGCAACCCCCCTTTATGAAGAAGCCTTTTTTTCTCGTGTCAGGTTACAAAATTATGATGTTTGCCGGAATCTTTCTAAGCATCCTGTGTCTGTTTCATTTCTCACAAAAATTTTGGTTAAAAATTTGTTGACCATGGTAGGAATCATATCATCTCAAACATTCAACGTTTCGTATTTCCTGCATAAAAAGCAAAAAAATTAGAATTGTTTCCTTTCAGAGCAACTTCTAAAAGTTTAAATTTATGTTATTTGAAAATGCGTTCGGAAAGCATTTTCACATAACAGGAACAAAGAATATGAAACTAATAGTAGATTTCACCTTTCCTATAAAGACAAGCAGTGAATTTCGATGAAAATTGTGAAATCCTCCGTTGAATCGACAAATTCGTTTCTTTTAATTGCTTTAAAAAGAAAAGAGGGGACGTAATAAGCCTTTGCAAGTTACCAAATTTATTTTCTTTTCCATTTCTGAATTTTCTTGCACAGCTAGCCCAGACTCTTGTACGCAAACTGTGCTACTTTTTATACTTCGCTTTACATGTAAAATCCACTCAAAAATGTACTTGTCTGTCGCTGATTAACGTTCATGAGGTCATTCTAAAACTAAATCAAATCTAAACTTTGAAATATCCCAGAGAGTAGGAGACGATTGAGGAAACGCAGTTTTACCTGTTCATTTTAACGCTAAGTTTGAAATAATTTCTCGATAGTCATTACCCTCGAGCTTTTAGGGATGCGGGGGAGGGGCCGGGGGAGGGGGGCGTATGCTTGCGTCATTCCCCAGCCCCCCCCCCCCCCATTATTTACCTATTCGTATCATCCAAATAATGGTTGAAACAAGTGTTTCATTTTGAATACAGTTAACGGGTACAGCGCAGAGGATCCTAAATATCTATTAATAGTAAAATAAAGTCATGACCGAGAGCAAAGTAATTATCTGATTTACTGCACCTTTCTACCGCTTTAGAGTTGTTATTTTCAGCTCACTAAAGTGGAACAGTTAGTCCTTGTTTTCATGAACGATCTCGTCCACTTCAGTGACCTGCTTTTTCATTTATTGAAAATAACATGTTCAAAATAATCGAAAAGGTACATTATTTATAGTCCATGAACTTGTATCTTAGCTTTACAAGGATTTTTCTGTGCTTTGCCTGTTTAACTGGTATATCATCGCGAGCGCGTTGTCTCGTAAAACTGCGTTTCCTTTCGTGATAACATACCCCTGTTATTACCCATTCATGACATACCCCCATCCGGTCATATCTCAATTACTTTCCCTTCAGCACAGATACAGTATATTTTTGAGTGGTTACTGAGAAAATACTCCCCAATTTTTTAGGCTTAAGGATTTGATGATTGTGATAATCTTTTCAAAAGACTTGTTCATGATCTGGGCTAATTGTGCATGATCTGCCATCTCGCAATTAGGGCTTGAGATACTGAATTATTAGCCTCAGCTTTTTCTCACAAATGTAAAGATGAAAAACAAAAACAAGAACAAAACAAAATAGGGTGAATTCCGTTAAGTTGTTCCGAGGTTTTTATAGGGGCTGGGTTCAAAACCTGCCCCTTTAGATTTTTTGCCTTTTTTCAGTTTTTTGGATAGATAACTACAGTACTTCTTATAACAAGTTGCAGGATGATGGTGCAAAAATCTTAGAATGCGGAGTGTTGAATTCGTCCTGTCGTCATCCTTGATTTTAATTCAAAAAGAAGTAGTTTATCAAAAATAGGATTGAAATGATCAGTTTTCGTAGTTGGCATAAAAAAGTAAATGATACAATATTTTGCTGCTTTTTAATAGAATCGTTTTATACGTTTTGAGACCTTTTGCCACAGGACTGAACCAAGACCTTCCTTATAAAATTATTTGTGGAAGAAACGGAACGTAAGGCATAATTCGAAATCTTCAGAACGGTAATTATGAGTTTTTCAAAAAAGTCTTGATAAAAATTTATTTTGTCTAGCTTCATTGATATGTTGCATCTGTATGATTGATTAAGAGAAAAACTGATAAATTGATTGAATGATTGATTTTTATTGATTGATTGATTGATTGACTGATTGATCGTTGAATGAGTGATCCATAATAATTGATGTGATCGATATTGAGTGTTTTCTCATGTCGTCACGGCGGCCATATTGGTTTCCCAAAACAACGAAACGGCGGCCATGTTGGTGTCCCAAAGCAGACCTCTGGGAGTTGAACTGTTTTCTTATGCAAACGCTTTCTTTTGTTCCAATAAATTTGCATAGATGCTGGCCACCTGAGTGAAAACGCTCTATAGTTTGTTTTATTAATAGATTATCTGATGGGATCCAGTGCTAGCCCTCATTAGGACAGTCAGCTGTGAGCGATCATTTATAAATTGCAAAAGATTTCCCCATGGGCCGTTGTATGTACTGTAGAAACACTTATTGTTGTCTAGAACTATTTTATTTACTAGTAACGAAGCTCTGAACGTTCCTTCTGCCACGAAGTCTTCGCCTGCCTGTGATTCCATAAAGATGTTAAACGAGGCCGTTAAACAGAGGTATGTATCAAAATAGAAAAGTCATATTTGATTGATAATGTGAAATGCTTGTCTGTTTGATGGATTGTTCGATAAATTGATTGAAGAATTGTTTGATTTAGTAATTGTTGATAACTTGAATGATTTATAAATATGGTATAATTTCTCGGAATTTAGAGAGATCCTGTTTCTCTTCTGCTGGCCAATTAGGCGGTCAATTTAAGTCTCCTTAAGTATTATTGAATGGCCTATTAATTTTAACAACTGAAAAGAATTTCTTGTAGGATTAACTTTGCAAATACTTAAAATATTTAAGCTAGAGGAGCTCACTGCCTTGCAGTTTCTGCATTATAAATTCAGTCTCTTTCATCTCTTTTCTGAATGTCAATCTCTTTCATCATATACCGTACCTAATCACACCTTTTTGTATTTTCTAATTTTTGAAGTTAAAATTTTGACGCTTGACTTTAATTTCATTTAATATTTGTGGGTTTCGAAAATTGACCACCATGGGTAAAATCGTCTTTATTTCTAATCAGTTTCCTTGTCGTTTTTATTTGTATTTAGATCAGGAAGCTTGGCACATCGTGTAAGCCATGAATTCTCTTTGTGTGGCAACTGCTATTGATCCCAATCTGAATGAACTCTGTTTAGAGTATCGGTAAGCACGTGCACTGTAAAGTATTTTACTTTAAAATGACATTTTTTTTTTTT
>CALNXI010004694.1:0-22766 GCA_942486025.1 Porites evermanni | reverse complement strand
GAGACAAGCTGTAGAAGGAAAAGTAATAATTATCAAAAGAAAATTTGTTGGTTAACTTTTATGAGCTTAAATGTCTCGCCAAGCCCAAAAGCAGCTACTGAATTATCTAACCATCTATTTCAAGCCGGCGTGCAAACGTCTCCTCTCGTATTTCCTTTGTCGCCACAGAAATATATCCGCGGAGGTCACACTCCTTGCCCTTTTCTATACCCCTGTTGCATACCTTCAATTGACAAATGGTACCCCTTTCACACACTAGTTTCTTCAATTGACAAATGGTACCCCTTTCACACACTAGTTTAGACAAATGCAGAGTTTTTAAAATATGAATGAATCGCCAAATCAGAAAGTTTTCACGATTTTTTCACAGCCATAAAATGCATACGCGAATCCATAAACATTCATACTCGGCGACTGGAAATGAACCGTGAACAGGGCTACAACCTTCCCACAATTTATGGAATAATTTTGTAGCTACATCAAAACAAGGCTGCGAAAAACAACAAACGTCATCACTGATGAAGGTATCCGGATGGATCCTAAAAGCTCCTCCAAACTTTCAACCAATTGTTAGTGTTTAAGAATATTTTTTATAATATATTGTCCAACAGACGAATCTCCGTTCTGTTAACTGTTAGCCATTTTAGAAGTCTTTACAGACCAATGTGGTATATTTCCCTCCCCATTAATAAACTGCAACTAATGAAATCCCCACCATTTCTGTGTACCTGAAACCTGAAAAAGGTTCCCCTTTCGGGTGGAGCCCCTTCATATAGGCCATTGTAGGGACTCCCGACTTTTCTAGGGGAGCACCTGCACCGATTATACAGGTCTGTCTCATTCCCGTCTGTTAATCAAGACAGATGGAAGATCCTGTCTCATAAGACTTTCATCACTCTAAATCATCTTCTGAATTATCTATCCATCTATTTCAGGCTAGCCTGCAGACGTCTCCTCTCCTATTTCCTTTGTTGCCACAGAAATAAATCTGTGGAAGTCCAACCCCTTACCCTTTTATATACCCCCTTTCGTATACAGTGTACCTTTTATTGAAAAATGGTACCCCTTTCACACACTAGTTTATCACGCTGCATCACTGAATTTTGTTGTTAGGTACCCCCTTGGGCGTCCGCCATGTTTCGGGTCCCAAAGAAGTGTTGAGAAATAATCTCTGAATAATAAATCTGAATAATTATAATTTAAATTTTTTTACCTGATTTGAGTGAAACAGCTATCCAGGAATTTTGAGCTGATTATGGGAAGGAGCACAGTACTGGTCAGTTGCTCTAGCTCATGGAGAGTTTCCACTGGTGAGTGGGTACCCTGTTAATGAATCAATCATGACAATAATCAAAATTAATTTTGCAACGTGTACGCATCTTATATTACAAGACTATGGTTGTTTATAGAAGCAGCCTTCATTTAAATCTCGCTGTCTGTCCTATATGTCACATGTACCTGCTCAAGTGGCTTAGTATAGAAAGCGGTTAAAATAGCAAGAGATCCAGAAAGAAGACACAGGTTTTCAGGCTGGTAAAACAAAAAGACATGAAGCAAATATCAGTAATAGTAGCACTAAAAACATAGTAATATAGTTATCCCCATGAGAAACATTTCTCTTGGGTGCAAGCTAACTACGTAAATGACAATTGTGACACAAATGACTCTGCAAATGCTAAAAGCCATGCTGGAAAGAAACCTCCGCTTACAGGGTATACTATGGAATACTAGTACATTACAGGGTCATCACCAACAGTATGTCGTCTTGTACATTATGCTCCTGGGTGAAGACAAAGAAGGCTAATGACAGTTTCTTGTCATAGAAAGCTAGTGAACATCACAGAATGGCCTACCATTGATACCTCCACAATACAGTATATACACTACATGTCTATTTATAGCATGCGTATTCTCTGTACAGTACATTACATATTTCCAATTGAGCTGGTGAGGACAATTTGTTCTACAATCAATACCTTTTTTGCTTTGTGATCATTTCCTATATTCTCCATGACCTTTAATATGTTTTTTTAATTAATGTCATAATATACGGTACTTTATGTACCTGAAGAGTTGTTGTATCTGAATCCACAATCTCCTTAACCCATTTAGTCATAATTGCACCAATCAGAGGCAGGAATCCAGTCACATGACTCCAGTTCAGGGCCAAAGGTGGCAGAGAATCTATCCCATGGTGCTCCTCAGTAGTTGATGCATTTCCCTTAGCCTTGTGGTCAGCAGATGTACTAGCAGCATAAATGGCAGCTTCTATGACACCAAATACAGCAGTGGCACAGGAAAGCTCTGCTTTTCCTTCAGGCATGGTCACTAAAATTGACAGACTTTGAACTGATTGCAGATGTTCTATAAAAGCCGAGTACATTTCCCTGGAATTAATAAAAAAAAAGGAAGCTAGTAACACCATCGAGGCTTCAAGAGTTCTTAAAATTCTGCCATTTCATCCTATGCCTGAGTGAAGTATGCTTTCGCTGGGGCAGTTGAAGAGCTGAGGTCCAAATAATGGCTGGTCAACAGACAATGTTCAGCCAAGAATGACCATTTGTTTTGTCCAGACAAACTCTCACTTTGCTTGTCTTTTTGGTGGAACACGCAAAGAAGACACCAGAAAAAATACAGGTTTCAAGACAAAAAGCATTTTCACTTTTAATTGTAGGTTTTTTTTCTTGTTAGGAATAGGTAGCTCAAGTTATTATTGTCAATGTTATTTGTAACATTTTGACGGGTAAAAAGAGAGATGTGCCTGAACTAAAATTTCTTAGGCTAGTCCACAAGACTAGCAAGAGTCTCAAATTTATTTTTTTTTTAGTCCTGTACAGCCCTTTTACATAATTTTCAAAACCAGCAGTAACAAATTTACCAATATTTGTTTTGTAATATAAATTTTGCTATTCTCCAAACATTCCAGTTCCACCGTGGTGGCTGCCAGGCCTCTTGCCAAATTACCACTGAAAGGACATACATGTATAAGGATTGACGGTGAGCGAGGTTGGCGCAGTGATGAGGGCACTTGCCTCCCACTAACGCTGCCCGGGTTTAAATCTCAGTGTCGACACCATATGTGGGTTGAGTTTGTTGTTAGTTGTCTACCCTTGCTCTGAGAGGTTTTTCTCCCAGTACTCTGGTTTCCCCCTCTCCTCAAAAACTAGCATGTCCAAAATTTCAGTTAGACCAGGTATTAGGTAGACGAAGAACCACTAAGTAAGTGCTACCTGTAAATTGTTACTTATTTATTTAATTATTCATGAGCAATTGCTCGATTTGAAGATTACCTGACGGAGTCACAACCCAAGCCATACAAAACACATACTCTCCATGTCCGCAGGCTTTCAATGTACAGTGCATATGCCTCCTGTAGTTCAACCTGCATGTTACCAGGGGTTAGAGCTGTGTAGCGCATAAGTGGGTCAAGTAAATTGTACTTTGAGATCTGTCAATGAAAATAGCAAGGGTTACATCACAAACATGTAGGTTTAACGTCCACATCTGATCTCTTCATTTCTCTCAGTGTGTTTAGTTACTGTCCCTCTGATCTTACACCATTTTCCTCCAAAGACCATAAACATGCACCATGATGGTGGGCTGCCATTTTGGATCATGTTTGACGTAATTCTGTCTGATGTGAAATAAGCAGAAAGTTCATGTGGCCAGAATGTTTCACACTATTTTGTTGCTAAGATTACAGTGTACATTGTTTCTTTTAACTAGAAATATGCCCCCCCAAACCTCACGAAACTCAGTATGAATAGTGCCACTCAAGTTAAGTCCTGATAAAAGTAGGATACTTAACTCACCAGCATTGCAGCCATGTGCCTTCCTGTACAACAAATAGACCTAACAAATCGCATAGCTCCACTAACTGGCTGACCGTTCACAGATCCATTCATTTCCTCAGACGTTTTCCAGGAGAGAGGAAGAAAGTTAACAAAGATGGCTTCCACAAGTCTTGGACATTTAATGACTTCACTTGCGACTTGTGTAGAATGTTGACAAATTCTCGTGAGAATATCCAGAATGTCCTGAACTGCAGGGGCTGCTGGACAACAGACTTCAAGTATGTATCTTAGTCTCGGCAATATACTCATCTGAATCAGTCCCTGGGAATATTCAAGAACATCACGATATCACAACAGTCTAGAATATGTAATATGCCTCTCAGGTCATTCTTCAGACTGATCTCTATAATTTTCTCAAAGAATTATTTGACAGAATTTAATAAAAGATGAAATTATTATTTTGCCTAAGGTGATCATTCTCTTCTGGTTGAAAATTTACTTTTGATCATCTAATTTACTTCATATCTGATCAGTAGCACTACCCGACCTGAGTAGGGACACTTCATCAGTATGGAATATCTATCCTTGTTCCTGAGACACCATTATGCTGCGAAACAAGTGGAAGCATTGGTTTTCTCAGGCTAACTGTTGTTCCCTTTTATTTTCCAAGGCTTTATTGTGTTGACTGCATTGTTTTCTTTCTTTTACACCACTTGTAAACATTACAGGCTCTTACAACAAGGATAAACTGATTTTCTTAATTACCAATCCACTCTGCAGACTATTGATTTTTTAAACCCAAAAAGTCTCTAAATTGTAATCATTCAGCCTACAAAAAGCCTTACACACAATATGTATGCAGTGGTATTACTATTGAGTTCATCTCATGCAGTTTTTGCCCAGTTTTAGCTCAGTCTGCATTGCTACGTAGCTACGTACTTTAACAACATCTTGTTTGAGTAGCTCAGCATCTGTCAATCCCTTTTCTCCTTCTTCCTCTTCATTAGACCTTCTTTGTTCTTTCTCATTAACAGGGCTCAATGCTGGAAGTTCATGTCCACGTGGAAAGCTGAACAACTTATCAGCTAATTCCTACAATGAAAGGTCTGTAAGTATTTAGGGATTATTCTAAGAAGGAACCCTCTACAATTAACCTATTCGCTCCTGGAGATTTTGCCGAAAAATACGTTTTGAAGCTAGTCAAGTGGTTTTCAGGTCACTGTCGTGCTATAAAAAGCTAAAACTTACCACAAACCAGTTTACTGGTCGTACACTTCGTGGCCTTCTGATCCAGATGCAAAATATCAGCTTACGAAGTTCGGGCACACGCAGAAAGCAAAATTTCGAGATAGTTTTTGGGTTTAAAAGTGACACAGCAGTCTTGAGTTTTACTTTTTGCTTTCTCTCCTCCCCTCTTTTTTTGCTTTTCTTGCCTCATTTTCTTTCTCTTGCTGGGCATTTAGTAGGCTTCATTTTGGTGGGAAGAGTTTTTAGGAAAGCTTTTAGGATCTTAGGATTAGGTGAAAGGAAAGGTAGGTGAGCAATGGAACAGGATTTTCATGGAGATTTTCAGTTCAATGTCACGTGGTTTTTTGCTTCTTTCTCCGGTGTCCTTGACTGAATTGTGCTCATTCTGGTATGGTTTGAAAGATCTCTTCACTCTGCACAAGTTAGCGAACAAAGTTGTCCTTGACCATTAAAACTGATGACGTCACAAAGGGTAGAAAAAACGTGGATCAGCACGGGCGGTTACAGGTGGTTCAGGGGCGAATGGGTCAAGGAAGTATCAAGGTGCTGGGAAAATGCCCTTGTTCTATACTTCACAGGAGCAAATCATGCTGAGCTCTTGATTACTACAAAGTGGTTTGTGTGGGTCATAAGTACTGTTTTAACTTTTTTTTCAACTGAACCTGACATGGGAACCAAAACCATCCACCTGTATATCCAGTGAACATTCTCTTAATTCTCATGATCTGTATTCAGGGCTCAAAATTGCGACTAATATGGTCGCCAATGCGACTGACATTTTCTCCTTGGCGACTAAAAATTCTGGTTTAGAAGCCACTTTGGAGACCAGATTTAGATTTCAGCATTTCAAAGAAAATGAAAGTTGGAAATTTAGTTGTTTGGGAGTGACAGGGTTAATAATTATGCATACCTTGTCACTTGGCACAACGAGGATAGCAGTAAAACACTGAATGGCAGCTGCTATGACAGCATCGGAGGAGTCATCTAATGCCCATCTGAGAAGAAACAGAACTCCTGCATCAAGAAGAACGGACACTATATTGTCATCAAGATGCTCTTGAAATACACCCAGCTGAGCCTGGAAAAGAATTCAGAATGGAAGATGCAAAACAGGTAAGCCTTGCAGTTAATGAAAGCATATGCGCCATGAGAGGTTCACTCATTTGCAAACTNGGGAAAATGCCCTTGTTCTATACTTCACAGGAGCAAATCATGCTGAGCTCTTGATTACTACAAAGTGGTTTGTGTGGGTCATAAGTACTGTTTTAACTTTTTTTTCAACTGAACCTGACATGGGAACCAAAACCATCCACCTGTATATCCAGTGAACATTCTCTTAATTCTCATGATCTGTATTCAGGGCTCAAAATTGCGACTAATATGGTCGCCAATGCGACTGACATTTTCTCCTTGGCGACTAAAAATTCTGGTTTAGAAGCCACTTTGGAGACCAGATTTAGATTTCAGCATTTCAAAGAAAATGAAAGTTGGAAATTTAGTTGTTTGGGAGTGACAGGGTTAATAATTATGCATACCTTGTCACTTGGCACAACGAGGATAGCAGTAAAACACTGAATGGCAGCTGCTATGACAGCATCGGAGGAGTCATCTAATGCCCATCTGAGAAGAAACAGAACTCCTGCATCAAGAAGAACGGACACTATATTGTCATCAAGATGCTCTTGAAATACACCCAGCTGAGCCTGGAAAAGAATTCAGAATGGAAGATGCAAAACAGGTAAGCCTTGCAGTTAATGAAAGCATATGCGCCATGAGAGGTTCACTCATTTGCAAACTGAAGGACTGCTGAGGGTTACAGCCTTGGAAATGATGCACGTTTTTCCACGCAAACCTGGCAAGGTTGAAAATAGCGAGACATTATACAATTTGTCAAACAACCTGAAAAAAACTTGTAGTATCTGTGATACTAGTTAAAAAAAATTAGCCTGAGAAAACTGCTCACATTATGTGATGCCACTAGTGGTTTGTTTCCCCGCAAAATGACCTCTATGGAACAAGGGCAGAAATTCCATACTGATGACATGTTGCTACCCAGATCTGGGGCCTCGTGCTTCTGAATAACAACAACAATTATTGTTGTGCTTAGAGGCAAATCTCCTCAAACCATTCAGAGCTGGAATTTCTGCACTCACTCGTTAGACCTCATATTGATCTGAGGGAAACCAGTGGCACGTGGTGTCATGAAATTTTGGCTGTTTAATCAAGCTAGTTGAAAAAACCTTGAGAGACGCTAATACCTGTCTTATGATCCTAGCCAGGACTTGTAGGGCCAACACCCGCTGCTGCAAAAAACTGCTTCTTGCCAAAACAATCAACTCCTCAAGAGTGTAACCTGCAGAGCTTGGGTCATCGCCATGGTGATGGAGACCCAGATACTCTGGAATGTCATCACTTTGGTTGACTAGATTGCCATGAAAGTCAAAGCGAGCTTGCCTTCCTTCCTGTAGGGATACATGTATAGATAAGATATCTTTTATTACACACTAACAATCAGAACTTCAGCTATGTAGGTAACATTCATTATCAGGCAAAAAGCATTCAGTCTAGGGCGAGTTCCATTGGGATCAGGGATCTGAGATCACTCGGATCATAGATTATCAAGGAACCAACAAATCCACTCTGAGAAAGGACTGATTTGCTCATTTGATGTATGATGTATTATGCATCAGTGATCGATATCCCTGATCACTGATCCTGATTTTGATCACCCCTAGTTTGATTCAGAATTTCCTTTGTTTCCTACCAATAAAGGAGACAAACAAGGAAAGTCTGGTTTAACTTAAGAATGGATTTTCTCTACAACATTGCCTCTTGGCAAAGCTCGTGTTCTTTGATGGGTTTCATATGATGTTCAAAGAATTAAAATCAAAGCTGTTTTGGAGGAAGGGTCATATAATCTAAACTGTTCATTCCTTCTCCTCCCAAGTGAAGTTTATTGACTCTTAATGTCATGCATTGCTCCTCCCCACAAGAAAAGAGCAGGAGCATTGTGTGATGACACAATTAAAGAATGCCTGCAAAGGAGACTTACAATAGCTAACTAGAGAGAAAGATAAAAAATAATTAATGTATATACCTTACTTTCCACAGCACTGGGTGTCTGACAGTCTTTCATCCATTCTAGCTTCTCGGTTTCCACAGTACCCATGTGAAGCCACTTACTGGAAACCTCCATATCACCAATTGTTATGCAACCATCTGCTGTTGAATGATCTGATATCGTTTCTTCTTCATTATCTGGTTTTATTATTTCAACATTTTCACTGAAATGCACATGTTTCCCATCATGGTTAGATTCTATATCCATTGCACAGCTTGTAATATGTCCATGGAATTCACCTCCATTGCTCCTCTCCATGCTTGTATCTGTATGTGTTCTTTCATCTTCGTTTTTCCTCTGTCTCAATGTTAAAAATGCAACAAGACTTGGATCTGACAAAAAGAAAGTCACACTAAGAAATGTGTGGTTTCATAATATGTAAAAGACATCTGAATGTTTCAAAAGAACTGCAGCCATACATGTACATGTAATTAGACATCATGAACCATCTGCTAACAGTATCACCGGCCACATTTAATACAGTTGACTCCCCATAACTTGAACCTTCTAGGGAAATCGGAATAAGTTCGAGTTATCTGGAGTTCCAAGCAAATAACCGGAAGTAAGCAAAAAAACGAGGGGGGAATGCAAGTATCACGCACACTTCACAAGGATGGACACTGAATTTGAACTGGAGTGACAAGAAAAGTAACGACAAAGAAATGACACGGTTGTTTTGAAATAAATTCAGTGCTTCGGACTTCAGTACGGTGGTACACTGTTTTTTTTTTCCAACTTGTCACACTCTAAAAACATGGTTTGAGTTATCTCGATACAAATAATCTGAAGGGAAACAAAAATTACTTCGAGTTTGCGGGAGGTTTGAGTTACCGAGGGTAAAATTACAGTAAAAAGTATGAAAGAAATCCAGGGGAAATCGACTTTGGTTCGAGTTAGCGTGAGGTTCAAGTTAGCAAGGGTTTGAGTTATCGGGAGTCAACTGTACATGTATCAATGGTAAGTGCAGAATGTACAGAGATGAGAGGTGTGGGAGGTGCCTGTGAGGCTGATGGTAGCATCCACACAGACACTGTCACACTGCTAATCAGTGGAAGCTAGCATACTTACTATATACTTACCAGAGGCGGGGGTGGGGTGGGGGGAATTTTGAAGGGTAGAGAGCAGGAAAAAAAACACTTTGCAAGCTAAGCACAAGCTAGGAAAAACAATCACACCCCAATGTAATGGCCTGACCTCAAGAGAATGGCTGTTAAAAAACCATGAGCCCCTGCAATGGGATAAGGGCACCCCAGAATAACTCCAACAAGAAAGTACTGGCCAGAAATGTCTCCACAGTGTAGTTTAACTTAGCCTAAATTTCATTTAGTAGCCATAATTTAAGTGATGTACGTGTATGCAGAAGCCATTGATTTATCCAGCAGTTAGTGTTAGCCATCTTTTGAACAATATTAGGGCCTGAAGATGTGATAATGATAATGATGATAATGATAGTGGTATTTATATAGTGTTCATAAAAACATTTCTAAGCACTTTACATAACTTTAAAAATTAAGCAATATCCTAATTACAGCACAAATATAGAAATAACTAATTAAGCAAGCTAAAAAAGGTTTGTCTTTAGCCTAGACTTGAAAAATTCTAAACTATTTGCACAGATAGAAGACTCTTACTGTGTCACCATGGTGACATGTACCTCCTAGCACCCTTTCAGGTTTTGTCTGCTACACACACCCCTCCCCTATGCAGCATCTTTTTCCCGGCTCACCTCTGTTGACCAGTGTAACCGTAACAAGTTTTACGCTTAGCGTAATTTCTAGGCTTACCTAAGGAAGCCTTTATCCTGGCTTGTTCCTCCAATATTTCCTCATGTGACATGGATTCTAGTTTAGCAACGTTCTCCTTATGTATTTCTTCAACTTCCTTATTTAAAAGCATTTCTTTGCTACCAGATTGCATAAGACCCTCTCCAGAGACAATTGAAGAATTGAGAAATTGTGGAGCTTGAGGAGAATTAACTTTGAGAGCCTCACTTGTTTTTGTTTTAAGCTGTGAATTATCCCTCTTACGTTCTTTGACACCAAAGGTAATGCCTCCTGAAGCTGCAAACTGTTGTGCAAATAAGCTCCTTTTGCCTGCAGAGTTATTGCCTTTGGTTGATGATGACTTCTGTTGGAATATAGGTACATGTACATGAACTCAGTTACCCCTTTAGGTCCCAAGAGTGACCAACATCAATTTTCTCCTAACAACATCAGCAGATCATCAAGAAAAAAGGCTATGAGAATTACTAGATTGATTACCAAAAGGAAAAACACTTTGATCTTAAGCCAAATTCTCTCAACTATTCTTAAAGGAAATGTATGGAGATAAATCTGGAAAATTTGTTTGTGGATCTTGGGGCTTAAAGGGTTAATACACCATAGAACACACTAGAGATGTAAATGAAATATATCAGAAAATAACAAGCTTCAGTGAGACAATTATTTAAATCAGTATGTGTGGTTAGGCAGCTTTAAGATTTTATAATGAATTTTAAATATCAAAAAACTCAGCTTCACTCCATAATTAAGAAATTCAACTGAATTTTAAAAACCGATTTGTATGAAGTAGATTCATGGTCAAAAAATTAGTAATCACCTGATCAGTTATATTTCCACGATGAAGAGCTACAGGGAATCCCCCTTCAGATACCTCAGGAGCTCGGATACTTCCATACTGAATTTCCCTCTCCTTAAAATGAAGAAAAACAATCTTCATTAATGTAATATCTTGACTTTTTCAATACAAACTATGATCAATAATTATAGTACACCATTTATACATGTATGCCAATAGGCTTTTAGTGTTTTAGGAAAAAGAATTAATTTGACAAAAAGTCATACCATAATACATATACACATACACAATGCACATGTATATGTTACAGGTCAAAATTAAATTCAGGCTAAAAATTTTTAACCTAGGTTGATTCTCAATGTCTTTTGTCTCCTAGCTAGCCCTGATCAATTTTAAATTTTATGAACAATTGGTGGAAAGAGACAAAGGAAATTGAGAATCAACCTAAGTTAAACAATTTTAACTTGAATTTAATTTTGACCTGTAACGTATAAACATTACCCCCTGGAGACAACAGAATGTACCTCTCTAATAAGTAGAAATAGAACTTATGCATGTTGTGTTCAATTTTTTTCCTGGATCTAATTTTACTTTTCTTTGCTTAAAAGTCAATGATACATTAAAATACCAGAAGCAAAGGAGATAAAATTTGAACAAAGAATAATTGATCCACTACATGTACAATGTATGTACCTTAATTTGAGAGAGCACTGAGGTAACATGTCTGTCATGAACTGCCAAAAACAACAATAAAATACTTTTAAGTAATGTTTACATAGTTGATACTATTATATTTAACGATCTTGTACATTTTGCTAGTATTATACTTTTCCTCTTTGTGAAAAGCCTCTAGTGTAAGGGGAAATCAAATGGGTGATGATCTCTCATTAAGTGATATTAATTTGATCACAATATTATTTTCATTCTTGCAGCCCTAACCTTCTAAAGATAATTTTTGGGTGGGGGAGGTAACAACAAAAACTAATATAGAGGCATGGAAATGCCCTTATCTTGAACAGAACTCAGCAGGTTTACTCATGTTTTATATGGTGTTCTGTACTCAAAGTTTGTATTATTCAGACATTTATACTACTACTACACGAGAAATTTCTGCAATTTGATTGGCTTAGAGCAGTGGTATTTCAAGTTTTAAATTTAAATTAAAATTTGATAAACCTACATGTGAAAATTACAAACCTTTTGCAGGTAGTAGTATAAACACATAATAGCATGATTTGTACGTGATATTTGGCATAAATACCACTAGTCAGATATTTCAAAATTGTCTCAAATTTCACTTACCTAACAGCTCGTGAAATTACGTATAACAATTTCGAAATATCACTACAAATCATCCTATTACCTATACTAACTGAATTAAAATTAACCTGCCATTGGAATAATTAAATTACTTAATACCTACTGTCTAGTAGTTCTGCACAGTCTATATCCTCTTTGTCATCTTGCTCTTTATTCTTGAGAAAGAAAAGAATTAAGCTGATTGATCATCACAGGTCTGCTTTATTATTGCACCTCACTATTTTAATTTGTCTCACTGACAGGGTTTGGACTTGTTCAAATGAACAGTCTAGTACTGTACATGCATGTAAGCTTCTTAAAACCAAAAGAATGTAATTCTAGGAAGGTTTCTTCTATTTTACATTTTAAGAACAGTGAGAAATGCATTTAGCTCCAGAAGAGTCCCCACCACTTACAGTGTAACTATAAGCTTTTTTTCCAAAAAGGTCTACGATATTCCTATCTCACAGGAAGACAACCTTAAATTTGCATGTTTATGTTGTAGTTAATTTTTTATCTCAGGTAATTTTTATTTCTCCTTTGTTTCAATGCCATCACCATACATTACCATACCCAAAAACAAAAGAAAAACAAAAATTACCTGAGATAAAAAATTAACCACAACATATATAAAAAGTAACTGCTTGAGAAAAGGGGCAGGGGGAAATATCTACAGTTTGTATTGATGCATACACTGTATCGCCACCTTGGGGCAGTGAAATGACATTCCCTGGCATGGGGAATACATATAAGGCTAGATAATGGTATCTACCACTGACAGGCAAAGGTCAACTTCTACAAACTGGAAATAGGCAACCTCCCCCTTGACCGTTTAATGGGAAAAAGGAGACTACAAAAATAACCTTTATGTACTTAATCGATAAAGTAAAATAAAAAAAATGGATGAAGATCTAAAACAGCACAGCAAAGACACTGTTAATGTACTGTTATTCAATGTCATATTATTTATCTGGTAAATTTGCACTGTTTTGGTAACAAGTTGTTTTTTTGTGGGGTGGGGTTGTTTGCCCCGTGCCCAAACCCCAACCTGGAGGACCAGGTGCTGACTTTTAGTCTGTACTTTTCTCTCTAACCTGCCCGGCTTGGTTGGACCTGCCAGGAGCTTAAGTCCCAGCCCCCTGGTACAGCTCACAGCATCGTTAAGGCCTGCAAGCTCCCCCACCATAACAAGGTAACAGCACACAGCACACTGAGGAGCTTATGTCTTAGTCACAGTAACGCAGGGGTTTCCGGCGGTCTACTGCCGCCTGTAGGACCTCTTACCGCCGTCTGTGTTTTCCCCCCTAGGGGAAAGGGGCCGTACAGCTGCCTATAAAACCTTCCTTCTTGAAACCCCTGGTAACAAGGATGAGTGAGTGAAATTTGCACTGACTGCCCCTTCTTTTCTCATTCCCTCACCTAAGTGTGCAGTGCTCAGTCAGTCACATATGACAACTCTCCCAGATGTGGCACCAATTCCCCGCTCTCCCACAAGGGTCAACAAATCTTGCAAATAAAGTCGACTTGTAGAGCTTTTCTGGGCTTTAGCTTGGAATTTACTCTGTTTCCTCAAAATCTAAAAATGTTTTTGATTCATAGTACGGTTTCTGGGCATTCTTGCATGAGTTTTATCACTGACAAAGATTATTACCGTGAAACTCACAATACTGTGAACACCAGAAATATTCATGGAATGTTACTATAAATGTTACTGTGTTGTGAAGAGAAAGCCAATAAAGAGTGAGAAACCTACATCGCAAACAGCAACAGTAGCTAGTTTGTGGTTTTGTGGTTTACTCGCATGTCCTGAAATTGATTGTGATTGGTCACTACACAATCAACATGCCTGAAAATTTTCAGCCATTCACAGTTTTCTGAGTTTGACAGTAATTTTGTTATGATAAAAGCAAACTTTGATGGTATGTGCTTCATATAAGACTTCATAATTCAAATGTCCAACACATTTTCCATGTTACAATTTGGAGACTGTGTCAATTTGTGCTTATCAGNTTGGGGGGGGGGGGGGGGGAGGGAGGGGGTCTGTTGATATTTGGCAGAGGGGAGGGGGGGGTTAATGCAAACAGAGAGGTTCTCCAAATTTTAGATCCCCAGAGGTTGGCATCTCTGTTAGGGAACCTTGGCATATCTGTTAGAATACATACACAAACTTGACGTCTCGACTTGAATCTTGATTTCTTTTTAGGTGGAAAACCAGGATCTGCTTGGCTAGGAGGCTGCAATGTTGGAAGCCCTTTAGAAAGATTATAAATCACATTTTAAGCTTACATGTGTTTAATAGCACGTCAAAAAGTTACAAGTTGAATTGCAGTTTTTTGCGTGGGCTTGGGAATAATGACCTATGCAATTTGGTGTGTTGTTTTCTATTACTTTTCTCCTCACTTATTGAAAATGACATGCATATGCAATAAGACATCTGTTACCTTCGAAAGTAACGACGTCCCTTTCTACTTCGGGTGCAGACGGAGAAACGCGCTTTCCTCCTGCCGATGCAGGGCGACTCTCTCCTTCATTATTCGAACGAAAGACAGTGGCTGATGGGTTTAAACGACCTGTTAGGAACTCCTCTTGAAAACGAAGCAGATCGCTTTCTGTGTCTTCTGTTCCAGGCCTGGAAAACATCCTGAACTTCCTGAATGTGCTTCCATACAAAATGACCGATTACCCATTCATGTAACTCTATCACAAAAATTGCTGCTTACATCATGTCATATAATCGCAACAAAGTGTTCCTCGATAGGGGCGCTTTATCGCCTTTCGCGAGTACCGTTTTTGTATGGTTCGTTTGATATTTCAAAGCTTTTGAAACTAATAAAAGTTAATTAAGAATAAGCTTATATCGGTTTCTCGCGATTTTACCATATAACGGTTTCCGCTGTACAACATACACACCGAATTCCTGCTTGGGTGTCCTGTGACATTTCATGCATATATTTAAAATGGCGGACGAGCTGGAAGGACTTCGGCGGGAGATTGAAGAAAAATCTTTGGAGCTTGAATCATTAAAAAACCTGTTAGCCCTCAAGGTAAGGAATGTTAATTGATGAATAGAATGCAACAGTTTGTAGAGGCATTAAGCGATTTTATTGCAAGGCCCTGTGCCCACCCCTTTTGTGCAATTATAAAGCTTCATTATATATGTTTGTTCATTGGTTTGTTCTTCTTGATCGAATGCAACGTGGGTTTCAAAAAGGGACGCGATTTTCGTTTGTATTCAACAGTTTGCAAATGTTCACCCAGGACCTTCTCAAGTACTGTAATAGGGTCAAAGCGCAGAGTGCAGGGTTGCTTTAATTTATTATGTGTCTCTTAAAAAATAATGTAATTATGTCATCCTTTCTTTAGAAAACTTGAAATACTTCATGGTCTGTGTTTTTACAGGAAAAAGAGTATGCTAGCCATGCCCTAAATGGGTGTCCTCCAGCATCTAACAGTTCCAGTTTTATAGAACCCCGCAAGAAAGACAAATTAAATAACAGGGATATTTTGCGGTATAGCAGGCAACTGATATTACCAGAGATTGGTGTTAAAGGTATGGAGTTATTAAAGAGAAACAGAAGTTAATTTCATTTTCATGTTTATGGTGTTGTTGTCAACCCTTTCATTTCCAAAGTCAATTTAATATTGAGGGACAAAATGTTGTTACAACTCTGTGGATGAAAACCTCGACTTGAGCATTTCCATTATGTGCCAGCTCTCCCAAAGTACCTGGGAGCATCCTGAATTTGGCACAAAATCTTGTGGTCTATTCTTTTTTTTTACCACATTGTATATAAAATGACCTTAAGGATTTTCCTGAAATTTTCATATTGATATTGTTTGGCATGAAAGAGTTGAAAAACACAAAATTATATTGAAAGTCACCATGACAGCAAATGACATGCCATCATTATTTTAAATTTGGAGTATTGCTGGCCTCTTATGATTAGCTCGGAAATTTCATTCTTTCTAGCTGTGATATACCTCATACCCCTAGTCTCATGTGATGCATTTTTTTTCCCAGGACAGATACACTTGTACAATACATCAGTACTCATTGTAGGAGCCGGTGGTCTTGGGTGTCCTATGGCACAGTATTTAGCAGCCGCTGGAGTAGGTATGCGTTTTGCCACTTAAGAAATAAGAGAACTGACAGTGTAGTGTGTTCAGATCAATTCAGGTTTTTGGGAAGCTGCCCACCTACCCCTCCCCTAAGTCATCATTTTGCCCTTAGTGAGAAGTAAGAGTTAATGTTAGCTTAGGGGAGGGGTAGGTGGGCAGTTTCCCAGAAACCTGAATTGATCCGTTCATTCTGCGATATTCATTGTTTCTGGGATCGTTATTGGGGGCACACCACTCCAGCCTCCTACATGTGATAACAGTCCTAGAAGTCTGCACGATGGTTAATTAACTGTGGCCATTCTCCCACTTGTCTCTGAAGTGGCGAATGAATAATGATACAACTTTTTTTATCCTCAAACAGTTTCTCATAGAAAGGTCTCAATGGGGTGGTAGCTTTGACGATTCACAGTTATTTTTTTTTTTCCAAAATTGACAGCTGAAGGTTAATTTTTAGAGCTTTTGACATTTGATGGTTGTAAATTAAATGGAAATTTATTCCAAAAGTTAAAGTAATTATTTACTTTTGTATGAATTAATATTAGCTGAACTGTGTTTTAGAGGTTGTCTTGGCTTAAATTCACTTGTAAACTTTCAAAAACTTTTCAGATATAATCAGGTTGTTAGGTATTGTAATAGAAAGAGTGTTTCTGAGAACATGGAAACTGGTTTTTCCAGTTTAGAAATTCTTTAGGAACTGGAATGCCATGAAGGTCAACTGAAATAGTGAGATTTGAAACACTTTGAAGCTTTTTGACGGTTAATCGTAGGCTGCTTTTTTGATGTTGATGGTAGAAAACAACCTTTTTTGATGGTTGATGGTTAATTTTTAGGCCATTTAATGACTGACGGTTACTTCATTGGGACCCTTTCATAGTAGTTTTTTTTCCTCCATGCACTCTCGTTTGCTAAGCACACAATTATGAAGAAGGCTTGATAGAGAAGGTACAGGGGGGACTTTTTTAATTTTATTCTTGAGACAGTGACACAGTGCCTGTACATGTGTAGTGCTAAACAAATTTAAAAGAGAAGGGGGTTAATGATGGAATTACAGTATAGGGCTGATCTTAAAAAGAGAACTATAACACTGACTTGTGTTGGATTGCATATTACTTTAAAATAATTATTAAATTGTTCTTGATGTAGTGGTTAAGAAGCCAGTTCACTTATTTTGAACCCTGTTATTCTCAATGGTGCCAACATCTCAATTCAACAAAAATTTCAAATTTACTTTCAAAAATTGTGGAAAAATATTGAAGAGAAAATAGTTTAATTTGAGTGAAGACAGAAAGGTATCATTAATTTTGAATTGTGATATCAAAGGATGTCATTCAAAACTTAAAAGAACCAGGCAGACAATCGTAAATTTGCAATGGTCTGTACGTCACATCATGACTTCTTCCTGATCTCAATACATTCAGAGCAATTCAGAGTAAATAGGTTGCATGACAATTACTCTTATATCAAAGAGTCTGGATTTTCGGCCTTTGCTTAAATTCAGTTGAGTTTAGGAGAGCCAAATGATTTTTCTTTAAAGGTGTTTTGGAATTGAATTTTCAGTTGGTGTACTGTTGCAGGTTGCATAGGAATTGTTGACTATGACACAGTGGAAATAAGCAATCTTCATCGACAAGTTCTTCACACAGAAGGCAGGGTGAACATCTCCAAAGCCGAATCTATTAAAATCCAGTTAAATCAGTAAGATGTTGTCTTTAAAATTAATATTTGATATCCATAATGACAAGTACCAATAACAACCTCCTAGTGAAATAAAGCTGTCGTTGTTTTTATTAAGGTTACCTGCCGTAAAAAGGTATCTATAGTGTAGTTAAATTCATAAATGCTTAATTATCTTCTCCTGTTATGGAGCTATTTGGGGAAAATCAAATCTGGGACTACTAAGACCAAATTCAGCTAGCTGTTAGGCCAGGACTTGAACTTGGGGGCCTGCCGAGTCCAGCTCTCTAATCAATTGGCCATTTTCACCAGAAACTCAATACAAACAGTTTGAGTTCCACTACCCCATCAACACAGTGCATCATGATTTCTTCATAGAAACCAACCCTTTTATTCATCTCTTCAATTTATTAGGTAGGTGTTTATACTTTGGATCTCTACTAGTACCATTACATTCAGAATTGAATGGACACACAAAGCAGCTTCCAGAATGTTACAACTAATATTTCTCTTTGCTCAGTATCTACATGCAAGCACTACCTTTTCTGGTCTTATTAATTTTTACTTTACTTTTCATTTATTATCAGGTTGAACTCAACTGTCAAGTGCATACCATACAATTTGCAGCTTACAAGCAGTAATGCTCTAGAAATAATTGAAAAATATCCTTTTATGTTTACACCACTTTTTTATTATTGTCTTTTAATTTTAAGAGTGCCTACAGTTCATTCGGTTCATTTCGAGTATTTTATTCCTTAATTAACAAACATATGATATTGTGTTAGATGCAACAGACAATGTGGCTACCAGGTAAAGTTGGATTTACTTCTAATCAGCGTGATGTATGCATTTAGTCTTTATCCAGGGCTGGAAAAAATCTTGAAATCTAGCTTGTCCGTTGGGTAAGCAGCTCTCACATTTTGCTTGTCTGAGACCATTTCTTGCTTGTCACAGCTAGTTATTTTGGCATTGGATGACTTGCCCAGACCCTTGCCCATTAAATCTTACTTGCCCAGCAAGAAAATCTGCTTGTGCCAGGCTACTGATTGGGACTTTTTTTCAAGGCATTTTCATTATCACTAACATGATACAGGTTGTTTTGCGATTAGCAAGCAACATTTCATATTTGATGAACTTGCCTTTTTTAACCAACTTGTCATATAGACAATCAGAGTATTCATTAGGCGTCGGAGATTGGAGAATTCTCTGTTCACTATGCAGAATTCCCTGGCCAACATTCGGTAGCCTATGACAATTTTTATTCAGACATGGGGACTCTTTCAGAATACTCTTGTGTACAACACCTTCATCCTGCTAGTAGAATTCTTATTGTATTTTTATCAGGACATGATAAAATGTGTTCAGATGATTTCTGTAAAAACAAACAGCTCCCCTCATCTTCCCCACCCCCAGTTATGAACATATAGACCCTTTGCAGCTCACACTTCAAATTCATGTGACCTGCTTGATCCAAAAGTTATGGGATAAAACTTAAACAATACAGGAGATGGAAAGGGTGTTAGAAAACTAGCTTGAAAAGAAAACCAGAAGTGATTGATACAAAGGAATAAGATTTTATGGCTGTTGGAATAATATTATTATGGTCTACAAAGTTTAAGGGTTTATAATGGAAGAAATTCAAATGACCGTGAAATCAAACGGCATGTGAAGAGTATAAATCAAACCTACCGGTGAAATTATATTTGGCAAACCCATCATTTGTGTTATGGTCTTTAAATCTCTCCCGCGTATTTGCATCCCATAATTTTGGGAAAGGCCATATTTAAACAAAGCTTAGAGTGAGGTCTATGTGCATTCTCAAGGGTCACATTGAAAATTAAAAAGTAAGTATATGTTACAGGTGAAAATTAAATCCAGGTTAAAAATTTTTTAACCTAGATTGATTTTCAATTTCCTTTGTCTCCTAGCCCTAATTCATGAATAGTTACAGCTCAGAGACAAAGGAAATAGAGAATCAACCTAGGTTGAACAATTATTTTAACCTGAATTTAATTTTGACCTGTAACATAATTATACATCATGTGGTCTAATTTAGTTAATATCATATAGACAATCAGAGTATTCATTAGGCGTCGGAGATTGGAGAATTCTCTGTTCACTATGCAGAATTCCCTGGCCAACATTCGGTAGTCTATGACAATTTTTATTCAGACATAGGGACTCTTTCAGAATACTCTTGTGTACAACACCTTCATCCTGCTAGTAGAATTCTTATTGTATTTTTATCAGGACATGATAAAATGTGTTCAGATGATTTCTGTAAAAACAAACAGCTCCCCTCATCTTCCCCACCCCCAGTTATGAACATATAGACCCTTTGCAGCTCACACTTCAAATTCATGTGACCTGCTTGATCCAAAAGTTATGGGATAAAACTTAAACAATACAGGAGATGGAAAGGGTGTTAGAAAACTAGCTTGAAAAGAAAACCAGAAGTGATTGATACAAAGGAATAAGATTTTATGGCTGTTGGAATAATATTATTATGGTCTACAAAGTTTAAGGGTTTATAATGGAAGAAATTCAACTGACCGTGAAATCAAACGGCATCGAAGAGTATAAATCAAACCTACCGGTGAAATTATATTTGGCAAACCCATCATTTGTGTTATGGTCTTTAAATCTCTCCCGCGTATTTGCATCCCATAATTTTGGGAAAGGCCATATTTAAACAAAGCTTAGAGTGAGGTCTATGTGCATTCTCAAGGGTCACATTGAAAATTAAAAAGTAAGTATATGTTACAGGTGAAAATTAAATCCAGGTTAAAAATTTTTTAACCTAGATTGATTTTCAATTTCCTTTGTCTCCTAGCCCTAATTCATGAATAGTTACAGCTCAGAGACAAAGGAAATAGAGAATCAACCTAGGTTGAACAATTATTTTAACCTGAATTTAATTTTGACCTGTAACATAATTATACATCATGTGGTCTAATTTAGTTAATATCATATAGACAATCAGAGTATTCATTAGGCGTCGGAGATTGGAGAATTCTCTGTTCACTATGCAGAATTCCCTGGCCAACATTCGGTAGTCTATGACAATTTTTATTCAGACATAGGGACTCTTTCAGAATACTCTTGTGTACAACACCTTCATCCTGCTAGTAGAATTCTTATTGTATTTTTATCAGGACATGATAAAATGTGTTCAGATGATTTCTGTAAAAACAAACAGCTCCCCTCATCTTCTTAGTGGTTAAGAAGCCAGTTCACTTATTTTGAACCCTGTTATTCTCAATGGTGCCAACATCTCAATTCAACAAAAATTTCAAATTTACTTTCAAAAATTGTGGAAAAATATTGAAGAGAAAATAGTTTAATTTGAGTGAAGACAGAAAGGTATCATTAATTTTGAATTGTGATATCAAAGGATGTCATTCAAAACTTAAAAGAACCAGGCAGACAATCGTAAATTTGCAATGGTCTGTACGTCACATCATGACTTCTTCCTGATCTCAATACATTCAGAGCAATTCAGAGTAAATAGGTTGCATGACAATTACTCTTATATCAAAGAGTCTGGATTTTCGGCCTTTGCTTAAATTCAGTTGAGTTTAGGAGAGCCAAATGATTTTTCTTTAAAGGTGTTTTGGAATTGAATTTTCAGTTGGTGTACTGTTGCAGGTTGCATAGGAATTGTTGACTATGATGCAGTGGAAATAAGCAATCTTCATCGACAAGTTCTTCACACAGAAGGCAGGGTGAACATCTCCAAAGCCGAATCTATTAAAATCCAGTTAAATCAGTAAGATGTTGTCTTTAAAATTAATATTTGATATCCATAATGACAAGTACCAATAACAACCTCCTAGTGAAATAAAGCTGTCGTTGTTTTTATTAAGGTTACCTGCCGTAAAAAGGTATCTATAGTGTAGTTAAATTCATAAATGCTTAATTATCTTCTCCTGTTATGGAGCTATTTGGGGAAAATCAAATCTGGGACTACTAAGACCAAATTCAGCTAGCTGTTAGGCCAGGACTTGAACTTGGGGGCCTGCCGAGTCCAGCTCTCTAATCAATTGGCCATTTTCACCAGAAACTCAATACAAACAGTTTGAGTTCCACTACCCCATCAACACAGTGCATCATGATTTCTTCATAGAAACCAACCCTTTTATTCATCTCTTCAATTTATTAGGTAGGTGTTTATACTTTGGATCTCTACTAGTACCATTACATTCAGAATTGAATGGACACACAAAGCAGCTTCCAGAATGTTACAACTAATATTTCTCTTTGCTCAGTATCTACATGCAAGCACTACCTTTTCTGGTCTTATTAATTTTTACTTTACTTTTCATTTATTATCAGGTTGAACTCAACTGTCAAGTGCATACCATACAATTTGCAGCTTACAAGCAGTAATGCTCTAGAAATAATTGAAAAATATCCTTTTATGTTTACACCACTTTTTTATTATTGTCTTTTAATTTTAAGAGTGCCTACAGTTCATTCGGTTCATTTCGAGTATTTTATTCCTTAATTAACAAACATATGATATTGTGTTAGATGCAACAGACAATGTGGCTACCAGGTAAAGTTGGATTTACTTCTAATCAGCGTGATGTATGCATTTAGTCTTTATCCAGGGCTGGAAAAAATCTTGAAATCTAGCTTGTCCGTTGGGTAAGCAGCTCTCACATTTTGCTTGTCTGAGACCATTTCTTGCTTGTCACAGCTAGTGATTTTGGCATTGGATGACTTGCCCAGACCCTTGCCCATTAAATCTTACTTGCCCAGCAAGAAAATCTGCTTGTCCCAGGCTACTGATTGGGACTTTTTTTCAAGGCATTTTCATTATCACTAACATGATACAGGTTGTTTTGCGATTAGCAAGCAACATTTCATATTTGATGAACTTGCCTTTTTTAACCAACTTGTCATATAGACAATCAGAGTATTCATTAGGC
>CALNXI010004693.1:0-13849 GCA_942486025.1 Porites evermanni | reverse complement strand
GGTACAGGATAACTCCTTTTTTGGGGTTATTTTAACTCCTCAATATCTGGGGTCACTTTTACTCCTGAAAAAGAGTTCTTTAAACTCCTTTTTGGAGTTAAAGTAACTCCACGAAAAATAACTCCACTGTAACGAGTTAAATTCGCCCCACTAGAGGAGTTATTATAACTCCCTGAAAATTACAGTGCAGACCAAAGCCAATCGTTTCGCTCTCTTGCTCGCGCGAGCCATTGTTGACAAGGCTGCGAATTACGCGAGACACCAAAAGTAACTACGTCATCATTGGATCGTTCTGGCTGCGAACTAAGCCATGGACCATTTATACGAGCGGTTCGCGTCTTATGTAAACCGTGCTCGTAAAAATGGTTCCTTTCGCGTCTGCCGTAAGTAGGGCCAGAGTGAGCCGAGGCTTATTTTCTCTCTCATAAACGGCACTATTATCATCTGTTGTTAGTTTTCACTTTCACACCATCAAAAAATAAAGATCAAAACTGTTAAAAAGATAAAGTCCAGAACCTTGGAAATGAAAGGAGATAAATATCCTATGATCCTCACCAAGATTCAGGTCAGTGCAATATTTCATATGCGAGATATTCGCAGAAATTATTTGGCCAAATTTGTCTGATGGCTGATGGACCCAATTTCAGCCTTCCATCTTCCATCCCCGAAAAGGGTCTACGCCGATATAAACTTTTCATTTTGTTCTTTCTTATTCAGATGTCTGATAATCGCCGTGAGGGAAAGAAACTAACCGTTAGCTCCAGAAAGCCAAAGCAACCGTAAACTCTAAAGTCAAAATGCCCACGGGAATAAGAATGTTTCAGTGTCATCTTTCCTTTTACGATGAATTGCTGCACTGATCTTAAGTTTTTTTTTTTACTTTCAGGTAAAATGTAGTTTAGAATACGATGCTTTATCACTAGGTTGGCTTAGAAAATCGAAGAAAATCCCCAAGCAAAACCAGTTATTTTAAGCAAGTTTTCAAAGTTCTTATAATAAGGGGGACAGCTTAGTTGATCAAACGTTGATTTCAAAGGAATTGGATAATTGTAGAACAATTCAAGGCAAATCCGTAAAAAAACAGAAGACAAACGTTAAAACGGCCACTAACAGACAATCATTTCAGCCGTATTCTAACTGGGTGGCCATTGTTGTTATAAATTGGCTAGAGAGGCTCTGCGTGAGCTACAGAGGCAGCTCGGGTTGACTGGTGTTAGAACAAAGGAGATTGGAACTAAACTAAATACGAGGCTAAAGTCATTCTTTGAATTACGGTATTTTTAGGAAAAGCCACTGCATGTGCAATTCGCGTTGACTGGTGTTAGAACAAAGGAGATTGGAACTAAACTAAATACGAGGCTAAAGTCATTCTTTGAATTACGGTATTTTTAGGAAAAGCCACTGCATGTGCAATTCGCGTTGACTGGTGTTAGAACAAAGGAGATTGGAACTAAACTAAATACGAGGCTAAAGTCATTCTTTGAATTACGGTATTTTTAGGAAAAGCCACTGCATGTGCAATTCGCGTTGACTGGTGTTAGAACAAAGGAGATTGGAACTAAACTAAATACGAGGCTAAAGTCATTCTTTGAATTACGGTATTTTTAGGAAAAGCCACTGCATGTGCAATTCGCGTTGACTGGTGTTAGAACAAAGGAGATTGGAACTAAACTAAATACGAGGCTAAAGTCATTCTTTGAATTACGGTATTTTTAGGAAAAGCCACTGCATGTGCAATTCGCGTTGACTGGTGTTAGAACAAAGGAGATTGGAACTAAACTAAATACGAGGCTAAAGTCATTCTTTGAATTACGGTATTTTTAGGAAAAGCCACTGCATGTGCAATTCGCGTTGACTGGTGTTAGAACAAAGGAGATTGGAACTAAACTAAATACGAGGCTAAAGTCATTCTTTGAATTACGGTATTTTTAGGAAAAGCCACTGCATGTGCAATTCGCGTTGACTGGTGTTAGAACAAAGGAGATTGGAACTAAACTAAATACGAGGCTAAAGTCATTCTTTGAATTACGGTATTTTTAGGAAAAGCCACTGCATGTGCAATTCGCGTTGACTGGTGTTAGAACAAAGGAGATTGGAACTAAACTAAATACGAGGCTAAAGTCATTCTTTGAATTACGGTATTTTTAGGAAAAGCCACTGCATGTGCAATTCGCGTTGACTGGTGTTAGAACAAAGGAGAATGGAACTAAACTAAATACGAGGCTAAAGTCATTCTTTGAAATACGGTATTTTTAGGAAAAGCCACTGCATGTGCAATTCGCGTTGACTGGTGTTAGAACAAAGGAGATTGGAAATAAACTAAATACGAGGCTAAAGTCATTCTTTGAATTACGGTATTTTTAGGAAACGCCACTGCATGTCCAGCTCACGTTGCGAGTACATTGGAAGCATGATATAAAAAAAGTTCCAAGGGACGGCTGAGGTAGTTTAAATCGGAGTCCAAAACAATTCACTTTACTGCAGTTAGGGAGGGGAGAGGAGGGGAGGGGAGGGGAGGGGAGGAGGTATTTTCATTTATTATATCCGAGTTTCGTGTATACAGGGGGTAGTTTACAACGGAGCTAAGGTTTCACTGTAATAACGAACAATGACATTAAAATAATTTACAAACTTTTCCTGAATACTACGCTAAACGGCAGCACTGTAAAAAATAAATGTATTTTTATGAAAGACCTATGTAGACATAATTGACAGTGCACGTCAGACGGTCCATGTGTTGGCAAACTAAAATCGACATCTACTCGATATCATTTGAACCGTTCTTGTAGAATCACGTGCATTGTTTTGCTTCTTCAATCACTATTTGCCCAATTTTCTTTTTTTGCGGTTCATTGCGTTAGTTTCCGCTTGCTGGTTAGATAGCATGTGCTCTATTTCTTTCACCTTACGCATTCGCTCTGCGTCCCTAGAAAATAAAAAAGACAGTATTTAATTGCATGTGATAATAAAGTAGAAATAAAAAGAAGAATGGATTCAAAAGGATTGAGGTTATGTCATTCTTTTTCAGACACAATCAACCAGCATTCCTTAAACTCCCGTTCTATTTCAATACTTGCCTGACTTCTCTACTTTTCACTTACTTTTCTAGCTGTTCTTGCAGTTTTTGTTTGGCCAGGAACTTGTTGTCTTTTCTTATTTCTCGTATAGCACCCTAGCGAGTCACAAGAAGACAGAAACTGAAAACGACATTGTCGTACATGGGACATCCCTTGAAGGATGCGAAGGTTATGATTGAGAAGTGTAAACCCTATGACCGGCACACTGGCTTTGCTCTTACGTGGACAGAGTATTTTTGTTGAGAAAACTTTCGAGTTTAAAAGTTTTGGGAAAGACAATCAAATTGAATGAATGTAGACCAATGTTTTTTAGTCCATTATATTATTTGCTTCCTTGTCACCGTCTACAGAAACACTGTTCGGATAAAATTGTTGGCCAAAGTGAATTCCTGACATATTTACTGGAAAGAGGGCCTCTTTAAATAAGCACCACATTTGGAAATTATTTCTCAGCGCGCTCGCTTAACAGCAATTCAGCGATTACTGATTTTTTTTTTATTTTGACAATAACTGAGGGATTTCTCGCTCGCTGATTGGTCAAAGGTTATGGTCCAGGAGAGTTTAAACCATGGAAATGACGTCATAATAGCGCAATTTTCTTTTCTGTCTTTCAAACGCGATTTTCTAAAAAAGTTCACCCGACATGGATAGTAAAAAACTATCAATGTTATTGAAAGATAAATAAATAAATAAAACAAAAAGAAAAAGAAAAAAAACTCCCAGGTCTGCACTATAGTATAGACACAGAAATGACGTTAAAATGTTCACAGCTTTGGAGGTACGAAATTTCTCTTCTCGCGCGGAGAAATATTTTATACTACAAGAAATTTCGTATCTTCGCCAGTTTATAGCCAAAGGAAAAATATAGTCCAACCTTAAACTCCTTCTTGTACTTGTATCTCAGTTTCTGTTTTTCGTTTGATGCCTTGTTCCCTGCTCCGCGTCTTGATCGGACTTCGTAACTTCAAAACGGACGAAAACAAATGGTTTATTAGAGGAAATTATTTAACCTTTGCACAGCTAGTTGACAACTAGCTGTCCTTTGTGGCGCAACCGATTTTTAAAACGATCACGTCTTCATCAGTTACCATAGCAAAATAAAATAATCAAAACAACTGCTATTAAATTTAACAAAAACGTAAATGAAAGCAATCTCGAAAGTGTAAGTGTTTCGTTAATGCGATTAGCTTGTTGATTTAGACGAGGCTTTTCCCAGTTGTCCACTGAGGAGTGGACTACACACTCGTAGACTATCTACTACACTCTAACGTCCCGAGCCAAACGCTTGCTCACGAATTAAAGCTTAGCTCCACCCAAAAATAATCCAACACCCTCCGCAGGTAAAGTTTCGCCTGGTACCTCCTTTACCAAGTTAGAGCAACAACAGCCTGCGCCACAGACAGAACTAAACCTCTGATTAAGTCCGTCTGCGTAACAGCGGCGAAATCCTTGATCAGGGTCCCCACCTGTGTACCAGGATTTGAGTACGCGCCGTGATTGGCCTGTTAAAAAAGCCATTGTCGATTTGTCAATCAGGTTGAAGAGAAATTCAAAGTGCATTTCCGGTAACTAGTTGGGTCCGTTGGGTGACGTCACTAGGCGCTATTAGAGTAAGTCTGCGGTGCACGCTAGCGAAACAAGAACGCATGCGAAAGCCCGATAAAGAATATCCCGACTTACTGTTCCTCGAACTTCGGTTCGAAAGTCTTGATAGCTTCTGGCTTACGCGCTTGTAAGGTCAAATGCTTTCTGCTCAAGCTCGCGTTGTAAATATCGTTTAGTCTTGACAAAAGGGTGCCGTGAAGCTCCTGTTTTAAAGAAATAAAAAAGTTAGAGAAGTGACCTGGACACCTCAGTAGCAATTTCAATAAGTGTCAAAAATAGTTACAGTCCTGCATCGTTGACTGGTTGAGAAATCTCATGCCATTTTCTCAGCCAATCCCACGCGTGCATTTCTGTGTCTCTGATTGGTTAACAAATCACGTGCGATTTCTCAGCCTATCAGAGATATGATACTTTCTCGACGTGTTTTCCCACGCCTAAGCATCAGTGCGTCACTGATTGGTTAAAAAAATCCCATGCCACTTTCTCAGCCAAGTTCAAAAGAGCAAGGAAAATTTGTCGTCGTGTTTTCACGTCCCATAAAACGTCATATTAGCAACTTTCGCACCTGTAGTTGGGCTGTCGAAGTTAAAGAAATTTACTTCAAAAACTCATTAATAATTTATACGGAAAAAAACAAAAGACATTAATGTTTAACGTGTCTTTATATCTGATAGAGACACGGCTAAACTGTACGTCTATTTTTTTTTAGATCAAAATAATCTAAAATCTAAATATTACAGCAAGAATGAGTTGATCTATATCAAAGATTTTAAGGCCGTGCAAAAAACTCGCAGTCGTGTATTATCAGGTTTAAAAACTCGAGGCGAAATACACACCCGCTCGTTTTTCAAACAGTGTAAAAGTGTGATGTCCGCGCAGAGTTTTTTTTGCCTATAAAAGCAATTGTTTTTGACGTTCTCGTTCCCGTATTTGTCAAGATTGCTTAAACTCCATATTGGGTGTGCTGGAGTATGCGTGCCCTGTTTTTACAGTTGACGTTTTCATTTCCATCGTCACGGTCGTTTTAGTATCCCCAATTGAAGCTGTGAAAGGAAACGTTACCTTAAATGGGGAAGGATAAAGGTTCACGGGTATTCTGCAAAATAAAACAGCAAATAAAACAACCTTAAGAGACCACTTTACAACAGGGTTCGTATAGGCTTTTTGGATCCACAATTGAAGACTTTTTCCATTTCCAAAACAATCATTTCTTTTTTCCGGACTCAAGGATATCAAATAGGTGACCAATAGAGCCAATAGAGAACTGGAAAAAGGCAGGAAACTTAAGCTTTTTCCATGATGAACTACAAAAGTACAGTTACCACTGTGCAATGCGGATACAAGAGAGTTCTGAATGTTCTCAGTCTATGATTGAATGTCTTGGCTGCGGGCAAGATTCGACCACGAGGAAAAATTCACTTATTATGAAGCACTTGTTGTAGCTCTGGAAAAAAATTGCAGAATTTTTGCACTTTTTCCAGACGTTATTTCTATTTTTACCCATTTTCCAGATCTTTGAAATTGGTTTACAAATTTCAAGACTTGTTCAGGAATTCAGGACTCTAAACGAAACCAGTAACAAAATCATTCATTAAAGGTTAAAGAGAAAAGAAAATCATGTGTGAATCTCCGATGAAAAACTTCTGGTTTTTGAATTGACAATGCATTACGTACCTCTGCAGGTGTTCTTTAACTGGCGCAAATATCTCTACACTTGCGGGGAGGTCTTGGTACATGTCGACAAATTTGTTCAAGGCAGACAGGCAATGATTTAACGCGGAAATCCTGAAATTAATACAAGTAGCAAGTAAGCATCGGCTTGATCGCCATACAGCTCATTTGCCGAACATTGATAAAGTTCGACTTTGGGGCTATTTTGGCGCAACTTTGGAAGCACGCCACTGATTCAAACGGCGTACTTGGGTAGAAAAACAAAACAAAAATTCTACCAGTCAAAAGATATCATTCTGAATTCCGTGTCGGATAGTGCGACAGCCTTTGCCGCGATAATAGTTACGTGCCGAAGAAAAACTACAGGCTATGCTCACACTATACGAGATTGCTTTTCGTGCCGACATGAAAAATAATCTGGTATAGTTTTTGGCGGCACAAATCGTTCAGACTCATTGCCATCGTGCCGGCGCGGTTGGCCGAGAGGGTTTGTTGAACTTAAATCCCAGTCCTCACTCCTGAATATACTTCCGTCTTAGTGGGTTCCAGTCCTCGCTCCTACTTATTTACTTCCGCGACGGGCCGATAGGTCTTCGTACAGCATTAAAGAATGGCACAATACCTATCCGATATGAGACGCACCACTTTCTAGATCGGCGGGGCGCAGCCTCGCTCCGTCACAGAAATCGCGCCAAAATCACCGTTCTTATGTGTGAACAGAATCCCTACTGGTATGATTTTCGGGGCGGCGCAAAAGGTATTCGGTATAGTGGAACATGGCCAAAAACTACGTAAGATTCGAAAGCCGCTATACTTCCATACCTTATTAGGGACCTTAAGATCCGACAACGGCGACGGCAACGGGAACGCCACAAAAGCAATAGGTTTAATTAGCAAAACAACAATTTTGCACGTGCATCACGCTTTTTTGTACATTTCTTTGTCGTCACTGCACGACTACGACGTGAAAATGCCTCATTTCACGATGTACAGAGGAAGTACACAAGCGACGACGAACTTTCCTCTATCTTTCTGAACTTGAATATGGTTCTTAGGAATTCAACTTTAGGAGTAATCGCGATGAAGATTGAAAGAACGCGAATTTCACTTTTTGAGCGACGTTTTCTCTGCCGTCGCCGTCCTCGGATCTTAAGGTCCTTATTATTAAAAAAAATACGGTTCGGAACGTTAGTTGTGTGTACTTAAAGCTGGTCTAAGAGGACGTGTTTAATAACTGAAATGTCATGCAACAATTGTATGGAAGGCTTCTGGCAACTAAAATATTTAGTTAAAATGCTATCTTGTGGACTTGTCTTTACTTTACCTGACTTCATCTGTTGTCAGTTCAGCTTCTGAGACCTCTCCAAGGGTCTTTGTTATTGGTAAAGGTTTCACAACCAAGGAGCTAAAAGATAAAGAAACCTTTGCAATTTGTTTGATGACAGCCGTTATCAAATCGTTAAAACGTTTTATTCACTAAACTATAATAACATTACATGGTAGCATAATAACATTATATTGATAAAGATGTTACAACACGTATAAGAACATTACGTTGTCCATATCACCAATGATTCTGCCCAGGAATCATCGCTGGCATGGAGGAGAATTTGTGGCGCGTAGAACGGTTTACTAGCCCATGTGTTAACGAGCAACACGATGGCGATTGTTTCAGACTCCACTAAAACGTCCCTCGTGCTACCGAGAGGATGGTTGCGGAAGAAAAGCTGGAATAAATAAGTTTGATCTCAACGTAAGAGACCTAGGAAGGACACGTGATATACAAAAAGGAAGCATACATATACATGCTTTCATTTTCAAGATGACGGTGTCTGGTAGACAGTCGGTCAGGGAAAAAGAAGCAATCCCAACTAATTACAAAGAGTCTACAGATTGGCGGCGCCAAAATAGAGATCTTTAAATAAGAAGACGACATTTGACTCAAGGTTTTTTCGCCTATTCTCAAAAAATAGACACCCCGGAAAGCTTCATTGAATTTTTTTTTTTTTTTCACATAAAAGTTAACACGGTTGTTTTTATTGAAGGAGGTTACACCCTCCTCTCGGTCGCAAAATGATAAAATTTTTAACATTTGATAACTTGTTTCCCTAAATCTCGGCCAAAATAACGATGGTTCACGCGCGCGCACTACTTAGTATTGAGAAAATCTCGTTCTCTCAGTAGTCCTCGTCTTAGAATCGTAGAAACGTCTCTGATAAATCTTGAATCCCACAACAGTAGTAGCCATTTTAGTGGGGTCGATGTTGTATCGAAATGTACTATGGGACTGTTTCGCAAAAGGAAAATTGACCCACTTTCCTGTGCAACTTCGTCATAGAGACGTACCTTTGGATTCGAGGACGAGAACGACTACGATTACGAGATTTGCCTTCAACTTTTTTCGCGTATTTTTGTCAAGAAGGAGACACCCCAGAAAGCTTCACTTTACTTATTCTTCACCAAAAAGCTAGCTCTGTTATCTTTACTAAAGGAGGTCAAGCCCTCTTCCGCTACCAAAATGACGAAACTTCTAACACTTGATAACTTGATTCCGCAACTAAGACATTTTCCCTAAAACCCGTAGTAGAATGACGACGACTATTTCCCGCCAAAATGACGCTGGTTCATATGCGCGCACACCTCTTGGTCTAGGCTCAATCTCCAGCCTTGGGTGTCTTGATGCGCCCGCGTTACTTCCCTCCCGCGGGAATACCGCGGGCGCATAGAGACACCAAAGGTTGGAGACTGAACCTATACTTAGTATTGATCGTTTTCGTAGTCGTCCTAGTCTTAGAATCTAAAAGTCTGTGATAAATCTTGAACCTCACAACAGTACTGGCCCATCCTTGCCATCCGTAGCAACGGACGACAGGAAACAGTTTCAATGCCTAAATATAGTCTTCAATGACTAAGGTGGGACATTTTTTTGGAATTCAATCGATGCGAAGACACCTTTTAGCTTTTTAAAAATATCGCAAATAGCTTGACGTAACCCCTTTAAATTCGGCAATCATTTCAATGGACGAACAAAAGCCTGGGAGATGCTTTACTAACCTGGCATCTGACTGAAGTTTGAGAAGATCACGCCATTTAGTACTCTCTTTAAACGGTAGTACGAGTTGAGCTGTAAAACAGNGGTGTCTTGATGCGCCCGCGTTACTTCCCTCCCGCGGGAATACCGCGGGCGCATAGAGACACCAAAGGTTGGAGACTGAACCTATACTTAGTATTGATCGTTTTCGTAGTCGTCCTAGTCTTAGAATCTAAAAGTCTGTGATAAATCTTGAACCTCACAACAGTACTGGCCCATCCTTGCCATCCGTAGCAACGGACGACAGGAAACAGTTTCAATGCCTAAATATAGTCTTCAATGACTAAGGTGGGACATTTTTTTGGAATTCAATCGATGCGAAGACACCTTTTAGCTTTTTAAAAATATCGCAAATAGCTTGACGTAACCCCTTTAAATTCGGCAATCATTTCAATGGACGAACAAAAGCCTGGGAGATGCTTTACTAACCTGGCATCTGACTGAAGTTTGAGAAGATCACGCCATTTAGTACTCTCTTTAAACGGTAGTACGAGTTGAGCTGTAAAACAGAATGGTTGGTTACTCTTGAAGGTATAAGCGAATAATTTCAAGAAGTTTGAAAGGAAGCTTGCATTACAGCTATGGACTCGCCACTTTAGAAACGAGAAAGGAAACTGGGATGAGTTAACTTTCACAAAGACTTCTGGGACTTTTCAGTCTGGGACTGTTACTAAGCACAGGTTTAAAAAAAACTGGCCAGTAGCTGACCGGCGCCTCCCCAGTAACCATCCCAGACACAATTGCGGGACGTATTTCGGCTTCAGTTCCCTTCTTGTTTCTAAAGTGGCGAATTGGTTGAAGCTACTATTTAAAGAGAAACGAAGACAACATTAATTGATTTATTTACAAAACTGGCTGTCTGTCATTCCCCATGGCTGAGTACTGTAGCTAACAGACAAACTGACTGCCTCCTGTACGTGACCGACCGTCTGACTAACTAGATAGCGCTTCATCGATAACAGTTGTTTTTACATTATATACCTGACTGCCTATGGAAAGACAGTATGCCTTATCAACTTGAAGGACAAAGCAAAAAAACGTTGAATAAACCAAAAAGGGAGAGTGGTTGCTCACCTTACCCTCATTTTCAGACGGTAAGAATAACAAAGCTTACAGGAACTACATTCCCGCTGCGTAAGTTTTTGGTTACTTACGAGTGCGGCCTTCTTTGCTGGATCCCAGAAATAGAATACCACATAAGAAATTAATAGCTTCTGGTGCAAGTCGCTTTGATAAAGATATATACTGCAAAACATAAAAGAAAACACATTTAGTCAAGTCTCTTAATCGCGTCACCGTTAGAGATGATAGGGTTTGTGAGATCAAAAGAAGATGAAGCACAGACGGGCTAAAATGGTTCACAGAGGCAGGGCTTTCCAAGGTTTGGTAGAATACAGCACCTAGAAGCATTGCTAGTCTCCCTGGATGACATGTTACTCCATAGTGGGGTTATCCCAGGTGTATTTCCCCGGTACACATTTATTATACCAAGGTGAAGTGAGACAAAGTGGAGTGAAATTTTTTTCCTAAACTGTTCACAGTGCCCTATGATTTTTCTCGTAATATCGTCGGAATCCAGTGTTCTCCCTAGGATCTTGGGAAGGCCAGCGGGTATCTTGACTGTGATTTTTAACGGTGTTTATACGAAGCCTGTTGTAGCCTGAATAAAAATTTATCGTCTTGGGAACTTCGTTTAAGTTGTAAAAAAAGATCTCGATTTGCTATGACAAGGTTTTCGTCTTTGTTCCGCGCGTCTTGGGTTGACTGCGAGCGAAATAATTTCCTTTAGTACTCTATGTTTAAAGCTCCTTAAAGGGCCATTCAACAAAATGAATGCATCGCTGCAGGTTTCAACATTTTCATCCAACGATAAACCACTTTTATAACCAATATGTTGCGAGAAAATACACAAATGAAGACACCAGACAATGGTTTATTCCCTCTTTTGAGTGATTTTGTCTTTAACATACCTAGCTCTAAATGTCAACATAAGCTTCCGCCCGGTTGAATCTTTGGTTTTTAAGCAGGGCGGCAACAACGTTCCAGTGAATTAAGCCAGGCGGTCCGCCTAGCCTTAAGTACCTAGGGAGAACACTGGAATCAAGCACCTTCCCTTACGGGCGGCCATCTTGGCTTCAAATGTACCGAGTGTAGCCTGGGAATGTGTATCAGATCTACTTAGGGGGAACGGGCGGGGGATGGTCCCTTCCCCCAACCGCCATGAACCCCGGGGCCCACTCTCTCAGTACATTTGAAACGAAGATTGCCGTCCGTAACGGTAAGCGCACGATGTCGACGATCTTACGAAAAAAAAAGGGACTGTGGTTAGTCTGTTTTTTCTTAGAAAACGTCGCAATGGCAGGACCAAGTCTGAAGGTACTGGGGCCAAAGGAAATACTTTCACTCCCAGAGCTAACGATGGACACTTGTGAGGTAGTTTTAACCTTTGAGTCTGTGGATGAAATCTTATGGTGTTGCTATCCAAATGAAACCTCTTCAGTAGTTCTTTCACACGGTACTATTTATTTACTATGTAGTTCTAACGTTTGATTCTGTGGATGAAATCTTATGGTGTTACCATTCAAATGAAACCTCTTCAGCAGTACTTTCACATGGTACTATTTATTTAGTACGTAGTTCTAACGTTTGATTCTGTGGATGAAATCCTATGGTGTTACCATTCAAATGAAACCTCTTCAGCAGTACTTTCACATGGTACTATTTATTTAGTACGTAGTTCTAACGTTTGATTCTGTGGATGAAATCCTATGGTGTTACCATTCAAATCAAACCTCTTCGGCAGTTCTTTCACATGGTACTATTTATTTAGTATGTAATTCTAACTTTTGAGTCTGTGGACGAAATCCTATGGTGTTACCATTCAAATGAAACCTCTTGAGCAGTACTTTCACATGGTACTATTTATTTAGTATGTAGTTCTAACTTTTGTGCCTGTGGATGAAATCCTATGGTGTTACCATACAAATGAAACCTCGTCAGCAGTTCTTTCACATGGTACTATTTATTTACTATCTAGTTCTAACGTTTGAATCTGTGGATGAAATCTTATGGTGTGACCATTCAAATGAATCCTTCCCCCCACTACTTTCTCATGGTGCTGTTCTCAAGGTGCTTAGTATGTAGTCTTAACTTTTGAGACTGCAGACGAAATCCTATGGTATGACCATTTCAATTAAACTTCTTCAGTAGTACTTTTACACGGTACTATTTATTTAGTATGTAGTCCTAACGTTTGAGACTGTGGACGAAATCCTATGGTATGACCATCTAAATGAAACCTCGAAAGGCAGTACTTACACGAGGTACTGTTTGCCTTTTTAAAATTTTGCAAAATAAAAGTTTGTTTTCTTTTTATAATTTTGACTTTGGCTTCTTGATTGAGTGAACAGGTTAAGAAACCTTGTCAATTTTGTATTGTTAGCTAAAGAACAATACACTGTAATAAATGCACAGATACATATGATCATATGATTAGGGTGGGGCAAATGCGTATAGAGATAAAGGTAACAAGGAGACAAGTTTTTAGTTGATCACTAGTAGTGGGGACATGAGTAAAACAAGAGAGGTTCATAATAAGAAAAAAGTAAATTAAAGTAACGGACACAAACCTCAAGACACAAATCACAGACAAAAAGACCTCTGAATACGTCTCTCATACATCGCACAGGACTCTGGAAGAAAGAGGGTTCAAAACGACGCAAGGTTCAGCCCTTTAATACCAAAAAATAACAAGAGAAAACGGCATAAGTTTACTTTTACGTGTAAACAAAGATGCCTATGTAAAGCAACTACTTTAGGACAGTTCATCGCCTGACTGTCTTTTACTGCTTTTACTCCCCCCGAAGACAAGAAAGGAAGCATGGTTTTACACTAGATTTGCTGCGTGCGGTGTTTTGCGATGTTCTGCGTTACATTTTCATTGATTGGCTAGTGATAATTCATGTATTAGCCGCGCGTTTGCATACCATGCTGCTTTTGTACGGGTACGACGGCTACTTGGCTTCTCTCAAGTGTCAGATCTTTGTGTATCCTTTTGTGTATTTGAATGAAGCCTTATGAAGCTTTATTTAATCTCGGGTTTGATGAGGTTGGTTAGACCTCTAGCAAAAATATGCTAATAAGCCGAGGGAAAAAAAAAACAAGAAAATAAAACACATAAATAAAATAATAGAGAAAGAAAGGGTAATCCAAAAACGTATTTACAGTATAAAGCCTAAAATTAAGTGACATAGTACGTCACATAGTATTTCAAGGCGTATTTTGCATGCGGAGTGGATAGTGCTTTGTTTGCTCGTTCTCTGGTCAAATCAAGCACAATACAGTATCAGCTGCTTCGCCGCCATAACCCGCTGTGTGTGCTTTACTTAAATACTCCGTAAAATTC
>CALNXI010004692.1:0-15324 GCA_942486025.1 Porites evermanni | reverse complement strand
AACAAACCATGAACGTATTCTTTCATTGTACGTTCGCATGAATATGCGTTGACTTTTCCTGTAAAACAACTTTCATAAGTTATCATGTAATGAGTGCAAAAACTCGTGTCTTAAAGTGCTGCTGTTTGTTGTTTGACTGAACTGAGTTTTGAGAAAGTTCAACGCTATTAAATCGTGAGTCATGATTGGCTTATGATGACTTTAGGGAGAAGACGTGACTTGATCACGGTACTAAAACCATATTTTTTAACCTAAACGACTCTATTCTACTAAAAGTTATTTTATAAAAGCAATATACCACACTTTCTATGGGTTTACCGGCGTGATAACCCACTTGGGATGTTGGGATAACACTCGAAAAGCTTGTAAATCACTCGCCTTTCGGCTCGTGATTTACAAGCTTTTCTCGTGTTCTCCCAACATCCCGCGTGGGTTATCACGCCGGTAAACCCATAGAAAGTGTGGTATATTGCTTAAATGATGTTGATCTTGTGTCGTTACATAAGTTTTTAAGGAAGCCCTACCTTCGTTTGCGTTTGTTGCTGTTGAAAAAAGATGACAACAGTGACAAGGCAGAAGAGGAAATAGAAGAAGAATTGAAGAGAACTTCTGAAATAAGAAGCCTTGCTATAAAGGAATCAACGGAATTGTTTTTGATGTTGGAATGCTTATTCGCAACAGGCTCCTGACTTAATAATTACATAGTTTTTAAGTTTCACAGTGCATAAGGAAATGTACAGAATTTACGCGAATTAGCGCCGCGGCGCTTATTAACTTTTTTCTGCAAAAATGCGGCGCTTATTTGAGAGCGGAGCTTAATACCATAGCAATACCGCTTAGTACCTTATTTACTCGAATAAGCGCCGCGGCGCTAATTAACTCCCAACGCCCCAAATGCGGCGCTTATTTGAGGGCGGGGCTTATTCGAGTAATTACTGTAATTGGCAGCTTAAGAGTTTATTACATTTAGGGCAAATTGTTATTACATTTAGGACTTTATTACATTTAGGACAAAATGTTATTACATTTAGGACTTTATTACATTTAGGCCTTCAGCAGCTGTTAAAAGCCACCACCCCATTGAGACCCTCTGATATGCATGATTAGAAGGGGACGTGGACCATTTAACATTAACTTTTGTTACTTCATTAATATAGGCCGTTTCTTTTTTAACAAAGCAAAAACAAAGAAAAGCTCTTGCGGGATCTAAGGCGTTGCGCAATTACGAAGTCCTGTTGGGGGAGTGCCAACACCTATCGTTCCACTCGGTAATAATCAATGACTAATCAACTGATCATCTATCGATTACCTATCAATTACTCATCGATTTTATTGATGTTATCGATTAATTATGTCTGATGCTAAGAGGGTTTGCTGGTGGCAGCGAGAGTCAAAGCCGACGGTGGGACAGTCTGGAAACTATTTTCCAATTTAAAAAAAGAACTATGGACAAGAGAGCGGTGGAGGCACCATTTGGTAATTCTTTGGACAAAAGGTTTATGACTTCGACAAGGGCATCTGAGGAACGGGACAGAAAAGTTAGTTATGGCGGCAAAAAGCCAGTAACTAAGGACTAATGCAGACAGTTCGATACTGAAGCATGCATTTTCAATCAGTTACACTTAACTCCGTCGCAATGATTTTTTGATAGTCCAACGAATGACGCCAAACTCGCGAAAGGTATGAGGAAAACAGTTTCCCGGTTTGCTACCGTGACAATCGAAAATATTTCTCCGTAAACGAAGAACCTGTTTCCGACAACACGAACAAGGCGACGAAATTCCGTTTCGTAGTTTTTACAGGTATTAAAGCTTTGTCTATTTAACCTGAATATTTATCAATGAAACCGGCGAAAAAAGCTTTTTGTTTACAAATTCAAATTAAGTCTTGCGGTTATTAATTTAGCTGACATGTTCATAAATAATCTTAGCTGGATTTTTTGCAGAAAAGTTTCAAATACAGAAAGAATTTGCGACTCCTTTTGAAGAAATATCACCGTAAGAGCTAAAAAAAAACATAAAAAGTTTTATTTGTCGGTAAGGAAACGTGACGGCCGCAAGGTCATTTACGCCCCAAAATTGTAATCGTTGGCAGCAATAAATAAGTTAAAAATCATCTTTATCTCACTGTTTTAGTATATACTTCACGGCTCGGCCAATTTCCCACCACTAGCCACCTCCACTTCAGTAAATAATTGCAATGTAAAGTATGTGAAGCTTATAAACTTCGTGTTGTTTATTCTTGGGTTGCACGCGACGTCACCAAAAATCAAACTAAGAAACTATCGATTCTTCTGAGTTTCTACTTTCACGAGCTATTACAGTACCTAAACACCTTTTCATAAACAAATTTTTGGTTCGAAAGAGTTCTTCGTTTTGCAAGAGAGGACGATTGAATTTCCAGGCTTTTGCGTGACCTACAGGCGGGGAAGACCTTTTCTTACCATGGACACGCGTTGGTCACGCTCTGCGTCCAATTTTTATGCTCTGATTGGTCAAAATTTGACAGGTGAGTTCATGCGGGAAATTTATGCAGCATCTTGAAAGTTGTTTACTTTGACAGCTTGCGCTGAAGCTCACAGAGTTTTGTGTCAACTTGTCAGTGATGTTTTTAACTGTCTTTTTCCACTGGATGTACAAAATGAAATACAGCTGCTATCAAGAGTCTTCTGTTATTCATGGCAGGTTTGTTTTTTCGGTTTCTGGTTGAGAAATGCTCACTTGTCAAAATTCGGTACTAGTATCAGCTAAGGCTCTCTTGGTTAAAAAAAAGATTATTCAATTTGCAGGCAATTTATTTTAATCCAAAAAATATAGAAACTAAAATTCTGAGAACACAACGCTAATGAAGCCCAAAAGGATTACATTTTGCTTACTATATCCGTCAGGATGCGACACCTTTTTTGTACTATAGCCTTACATACAACAGTCTAACCTTGCAATAAGCGTTTGGCTTTTTTTATTCTGCGAGAAATAGGTGATGATTTTTAACCTTATTAGGGAATTTCAGCTTAGGACAATAGAAGGGAAGGTAAGGTGTATTGTCTTCTGTATGGTAGGTATACCATGAATCTGCAAAATGAATTCTGGGGGGAGGGCAAAAAACGGAAGTTCTTAAGTCACTATTCACGCAAGGCAAGGTGTATCAATCCAATTTTACACAAGCAAACCAACCAAACGAACAATGAATAAAGCTAAAAATGTGTAAAAAATTTTAACAATATTACATGGAAGCCATGCATTTATTACGCGATGAGACTATTGAGTCTGTATGACTGTTTTCTTACAGATATCCACTCCATGAACATCGACTCCAACCTGCCTTCAGCTGTAAAAATAAGCCGAAGCGCTCGAGCCATCAAGGCCACAAGCAAAAGTAACAGTTCTCTAACTCCAGCGATAAGAAAACAAATCACTAAAGCTGTCAACTCTGCAACACGTAAAGTCTGCACCAAGAAAGGTCGCCAGATATGTGTGAAGGGATCTCGGGGACCTCAAGGACCCCCGGGATCTCAAGGACCACAGGGATCCCGAGGACCTGCAGGACCTCAAGGCCCTCAGGGAAAATCAGGAACTGAAGGATCTCCGGGAAAGTTGGGACCTCAGGGACCTCCGGGTCCTCCAGGACCTCCCGGGCCTCAAGGGCCCGCTGGAATGAAAGGAGATAAGGGGGATCCCGGAGTAGCAAGTTCGTTAACTCCAACTTATCTACAGCCAGTTAAGAACCAATCAGATGATGTCATTAAAGCCCCTGTGATATTAGTTCAGCCAACCTTTAGGACTGCCTTCTTAAACGAGTCAGCTACATTTCAGTGTGCACCAGATAAAAACGTTTACGCGACCATCTCATGGTCTAAAAAGGATGGATCTCTCCCCGTCGGAAGACATTCCGTCATCAAAGGAAGACTGTTTATCAAGAATGTGGTCATCAGTGACAATGGCGTGTACGTCTGCACGATTCGCACTCACCAGGGGACCGAACAAGCTGCTGTCACACTTAATGTGAAAGGTAAAAAAATAATAAACCATGAAAATATGTTTTAAAGTCATGCTGTGCACCAGTTTAACAGCATGGGCAATCTAGTCGGATTGCATTGGAAACATTCAAAGATTCCGCGTTTTCATGACAATAACTTATCGGATTGCCACCTGCGACAACATAGCAATTTTTATTAGGAAGTCAGTGGGTGATAGTAAGTATGTACGTAGTTCTAAAGTTCTCTTTTTTAGTTTCATATTCTTTTTTCGATGTCCGCAAGATCCTTTGAAAAGAAATTCAGAGAATATCTGTGATCTAGTTAATATTACAGTCTCAGTTTCAGGATAAATACTAACCTTTCTAAATCCACCTGATCGCGATATAAGCTGCATCCTTTATGCGTCGAGTTATTATCAAAAGTCAGGACCAAATTATTATCTTGCGGACGTGGTTAATACTGCTTATAACTGCTAATTTATTCTTGTTTTGCACTGAGAGTCCTTTGATACACTCCTACGAAGGGCTTGCACTTGAAGCGTGTTGTTTTTTAATGCATGCCGTTCTTTTTTTGCTCATTACCTTATTAACTCAAATGAAAAAAAAAAAATAGGACCATTTTTTATCTAACAAACCGCTCAGTGTACCGGCGCTTCTTTCTACGTTAGAAGGGCAGAAGTGAGGAGAACAGAGATAAAGTCACAACACGAAAAAACACAAACATAATTTCACGAAACTGAAACTGAAACTGATCATTTGCAGCTCTACCAGCAATTTCACTCGCTCCAGGGCCAATCTACGCTGAAAGCGGAAAAGATATCAGTCTCCCTAAATGCCAAGTTATCGGATATCCTCCTGCGGTTATATCCTGGACAAAGCTTTTTGATCAACTTCCAACTGGAAGAATCGCTGTAGATGGTCAAACCTTAACAATAAAGAAAGCAGAGAAGAAGGACGGAGGAACATACATCTGCACCGCTAGAAATACCATGGGCACTTCGCACGCTATGACAAGTTTAATAGTTAATGTGATGCCGCAGTTCACCGTCAAGCCACCAAAGAAAAGAGAGCGTTATCATGGACAGTCAGTTACGCTGAACTGCTCTGCAGATGGACAGTCCGTACCGAACATCACGTGGTCACGATGCAATGGAGAGTTGCCAAGGGGACGCACGCGGGTGAAGGACGGACAGCTAAAGATACGCAGCTTGAAGGATGAAGACAGTGGCATTTACATCTGCTCTGCTCGGAGTGGGTTGCTTCAGGTGGAGACCGAAGTACAACTTATTGTTAAAACTGGTAAGAAGTGTTTCACATTGCCTGCTAGTTTTGGGGTTTTCGATTGAACTCAGTGAAAGCTAAGTAACTGTCTGAGTCGAGTTGCAATTACGTAGTTACAGTCAAATTCCTCTTTACGGACACCCGCTTAGTACGGACACCTCATTATTATGAACCGTTTCCAGTCCTTTGTCCTTGGGAAAAGAAACCCTTACATTTTCTCTAAATTCAACCCGCTTAATACGGACACTTTCCATGGCCCCTCAATGTCCGTATTCAAGGAGTTTGACTGTACTACAAATCTAATCAATTTTAAGTGTCCCTCATTAAATACAAATTTACTGCCAGTTGCACTACTTGCATGTCGTACCAGTTAAATAGGCAAGGCCGTCCTCCTGCCAGCTAAGATTAACTCAACTTCGATTATATTCATGGCAGTACACAATTTCAGATACCCGTAACTCATTTGTTACCCGATGAATCTTCTGGACCGCCATAAAGCAATCGAACCTCCCGCAAGCAGACACCGGCGACTATAAAATCATCTTCTTTGGAGAGGTGTCCGTTTAAGGGAGTGGAAAATCAGTACAGTGTTTGCCTGTCGCTGTGCCATGACTAGCACTCTGCTTACAGGAGGGATCCGTTAGCGCACGCCATATTCTTTCTAGTTTCATATCATTCGTTATTTTGTTGACGGATTGATTAACGGATATATTTTATTGATCATGTCTGTAGCTCGAGATTGTCAAGAACTGTTTTCTGCTGGAATTAAAGAAAGTGGTGTGTATACTGTCAACCCAACGAACAAAGCCAGTTTCGAAGTGTTCTGTGACATGAAGACTGATGGCGGAGGATGGACAGTATTTCACAAGCGCTTCAATGGGGCTTGGGACTTTTACAGGGGGTGGGAAGAGTACAAAAACGGCTTTGGTGACATTAGAGGGGAGTTTTGGCTTGGGAACGAGAAGATTCATCAACTGACACAGATTCCCAGTCAGCTGCGGGTGGAAATTAAGACAAAAAAAAAGTGGTAACAAGTACGCGAAATACAGCACTTTTACAGTCGCTAACGAGGCATCTAACTACACACTGCTTGTTTGGTTTTACTCTGGTACATCTACGGATAAACTGACTCAACATAGGGGCATGGCTTTCACTACAAAGGATCGAGATAATGACGAATCTGGTCATAACTGTGCTGTTAAAAGCCAGGGAGCATGGTGGTACAAAAACTGTTTTAGGTCAAACCTGAATTCCAATTATGGTGAAGGTCACTATAGCTGGAATTGGGGCCCACTCATGGCTAGTGAAATGAAATTGAAACCCGCAGGATCTAAATGAACACTCGGGCGTTTCCGTTAAAGAGGCTGTGCCACAACCGTCTAGTTCATTGGTTTAGTATTGCCAATAACGTGTGTTAGCCATCATGGTATATGAGCCATTATACCGTGCTCTCCAAATATGGTAACTGTACGCGTCTGCGCGTCTGCTCAAAATTAAAAACAAGCTAAGAAACGGTTGTTTTTACAAATGAAGTCGGGAAGAATTCTCGATAATTTGTGGGTGTTGTTAATAAAACAATTATTCCGCTCGCGCTTGTTGGATATGAGATGATTATAGCCAACTCGGCGCTACGCGCCTCGTTGGCCACCACCTTCTCATATCCAACGCGCAATAGTGGAATAATTGTTAATTATTTCGTTAAGGAACTTGACGTTAGCGAGGAATGACGAACCAAACGAAGTTCGACGTTTGGCCTAAGCCTAAGAACTTTGTTTGGTATCTGGGTTAATTTTTGCTGGGTATGTACCGCTGGCCTCTCAGAGCCCCTACCCCATTATAGTCTATTCTGTGGCCAATTATAGACTCCATCTTAGTCACTTTTGGGCAAATGTAATTTTTGAGATCCCAACTTAGTCACTTTCTATTTATGTATCTACCTTATCAATACTTTAAATATGTTATCCTAAAATGAATGAAGAACGCTTTACTTTTCATCTACACTACAAACATTCTGGTACGTTTGCTAACCGTAAAAATGAAGAACTTTCGTACGCCAAATATCCGAAAATGTGCGACCCCATTCTGGTAATTCTATTGAAAATGCGACCCCCATTACAGTCAATCCAGTCTTATAAGGAAGTACTCCCCCCACTGGGGTTTAGTTCATCCCTGATTACTCGTGAAAGCAGATCTATGGTTTACCACATTTATACTACTACATGAAAAATTTCTGCAATTTGATTGGCTATTATGCTAACTTCAATTTAATCTGTTGTATAAATTAGCTTAACTTAGATATTAAGACGGTATCCGCCAAGAAATTGAGTAATTTTAATTCTCAGTGGACAAAAACCTTGTACCAGAATAGTTTGAAGCATATTGCATTCTTTTATGCATTTTTCAAGGACTAAAGATGTAATTTGTCATCTGTTATAACATCAAGAAAATTTCTTATGGGAGCCCGAGAAAATGAATGTCAAATTTCACAAAATTGCATATCTTACACATGAAATTTTCAGAATTTTTCCCCGGGAATTTTCCCTGTGTTTTCACAATTCTTGTGAAATTTGACCGTCATTTCCTCGGACTCCCATGAGAAATTTTCTTTGGTGTTATTACAGATAACTAAAGGAGCATCTTTAGACCTTCAAATATGTAAAAAAGAATGCAATATTGTTTAAATTATTCTTGTAAAAGGTTTTTGTCCACTGAAAATTAAAATTATTCAATTTCCAGATGGATTCCATCTTAAGTCTTTCGTTATATTTTTGACTTTTTGCTGTACAGAGAAACCCCGCCACGCAACCACCTCGTTATTTGCGGACCCGTTGGTTGTATTTCCCGAGCAAAGTCTAATCACGCCCTAATTTCCTGATCTCAGCTCACTACTGTTGATAATTGGTATATTGTACAGCTGTTTATGGAATCGTTAATTATGAAGTTAATAAAAATATATATTCTCTGTCATCGTTGATACGACCACCCCATTTTTACAACCAGTCGAGCGCTGTAAGAATAACTGAGTAAAGTTATCAAAACCTGACACACATTGGACACTTTAATTGATTTTTTTTTTAAATATAAAAAGAATTCAAGTGATATGTGATATATCAAACCAATTAATGGTCATATTTGTCATCATTTAAGTTCAGAAAGGCTTCATATCAAAAAGTTACGCTACCTCGTTAAAACAATGAGATTATATATGGCCCATTGACGGTGGTCTTTTTATTAAAAAACGGCATTCCACCACTACGTTTAGTAACTGGTAACTGGCTAGTAAACCAGTTGCATAAAATTAAACTATAACCTCGTGCCGTCGTAACAGCTGAGCGTTCAGCCCAGTCAGAATTCATATTTTAACGCCACGAAAGGGATAGCATTTGCCTCTAAATTAAGCCGCCGTCAGAAAAAAGAATTAAACTATTGATCATGCCGATCAATTGAGAATGAAAAAAGGACAGACAAGTCATTTCGATGCACTGGACAGTTAACAGCAATTCTTTTAAAATGGATCAATACTGCTACCCTTTTTCAGTGGATGTTGAAATAATGTTATCAAACAAATACTCGATCAGTCATTAGTTAACAAGCTTTAACAAGTTCATATTTTCAATTTCTCTGGACTCAAACGAGATCGACGACTCCCATTTTTCATCATGGAATCTCACTCAGCATATTAAGATCCAACATTGCACTCAAAGTTTGAAACTTTTGTGGGGAGCAGGTTCACCCTAAAACCATAAAATGATGCGAAGCTCTGCATCTTTAATCTAAATAAAACAATCCAGAATACCCCTTCGATTAGCCTCAGTACTGCTCCAATTCCGGAATATATTCCAAGCATCCTTATCCATGAAGTTGTCCGGAGTTGTCCAGAATAAGGTCAACCGAAGGCCGCGATAATCAGAAGACTAAAAACCAACGATTATCATCAAAGGTAAAGAGGAGATCGATGATATAAAACACTAACGCTGGCAATTCTTGAAAACCCCCTGAAGTGTCGCTCATTGCGGACACCTTCATTAAACGATCATCCCCCTATAATAAGGATCGCTCTTAAAAGCGGGCACTTAGCTTTATCAGTTTGGTCAGGGGCCGATTACCCTACTTTGGTGTCCTTATTAAAGAGGCTTGAGTCTGAAAGAGAAACAGTTTCACGTCCACCTTTACTTCATGTCACTCAAAGGATTTGGGTCGCATCATCATCTGTGAAGTTTTCAGTGCCTGGAGGTTGTTTTTCCAGTAGTACCAGACCATTCCTTTTGAACCCTGCTTACCAGTGCTCATGTATTGTCCGTTTAAATTAGAGTCATGACAGCTGTTATACCACCATGCACCCACGCTCTTAATTGCACAATTTCCCCCTCTGTTGCTATCATTGTCTTTGTCCATAGTTGTAAATGACGAGGCGCTGTGATATGACAATGAATCTCCAGCAGTTCCGGTATAAGAATCTACAGTAAGTTTGTATTTTGCGGACTCGTTTTCGACACGGAAATTTCCATATTTGGCGAAGGCCCCTGTTTCGTCCCAGTCGGTCAAATCCACACGAAGAACTACATCAATGGCTTGCGTTAACCGGCTAATTTTGTCGTTACCGAGCCAGAACGCTTTGTTGAGATCTCCAAAACCGTGTTTATAGGTGTCCCAGTCACGGAAGAAATTAGTACTGCCGTCCAGTCTCCTCTGAAATACCGTCCATCCACCGCCGTCAGTGAGCATGTCACAGAGAACTGGGAACGAACAATTTCCATCTGGATTTATCATGTACACACCGCTAGTACGCACGCCTGATGAATACAAAACGGAACAATCACGTGCTAAAAGAGTATGAGAAAAACGAAAAAATAATTATTAAATGCTACAAGTTTTACTATGAGGATTTCATCATTTATTTTCCTTCCTTAAATTTCAAGTTTTAACAAAAAAAATTAATTTACCTGTCTTTACAAGGAGATTAAACTCTGCCCGCGCGAGGAAAAGTGCACTGGTTGCTACACATGCGTATTTGCCCTGATCGTCTGGCTGTAAGGCCCAAATGGTCACGCTGTGTTCTGTAATGTTCAATCTCTCACTTGGAAGGTTCCCTGTTCGCTCTTAAAAGCGGGCACTTAGCTTTATCAGTTTGGTCAGGGGCCGATTACCCTACTTTGGTGTCCTTATTAAAGAGGCTTGAGTCTGAAAGAGAAACAGTTTCACGTCCACTTTTACATCATGTCACTCAAAGGATTTGGGTCGCAGCATCATCTGTGAAGTTTTCAGTGCTTGGAGGTTGTTTTTCCAGTAGTACCAGACCATTCCTTTTGAGCCCTGCTTACCAGTGCTCATGTATTGTCCGTTTAAATTAGAGTCATGACAGCTGTTATACCACCATGCACCCACGCTCTTAATTGCACAATTTCCCCCTCTGTTGCTATCACTGTCTTTGTCCATAGTTGTAAATGAGGAGGCGCTGTGATATGACAATGAATCTCCAGCAGTTCCGGTATAAGAACCTACAGTAAGTTTGTATTTTACGGACTCGTTTTCGACACGGAAATTTCCATATTTGGCGAAGGCCGTTGTTTCGTCCCAGTCGGTCAAATCCACACGAAGAACTACATCCATGGCTTGCGTTAACCGACTAATTTTGTCGTTACCGAGCCAGAACTCTTTGTTGAGATCTCCAAAACCGTGTTTATAGGTGTCCCAGTCACGGAAGAAATTAGTACTGCCGTCCAGTCTCCTCTGAAATACCGTCCATCCACCGCCGTCAGTGAGCATGTCACAGAGGACTGGGAACGAATAATTTCCATCTGGATTTATCATGTACACACCGCTAGTACGCACGCCTGATGAATACAAAACGGAACAATCACGTGCTAAAAGAGAATGAGAAAAACGAAAAAATAATTATTAAATGCTACAAGTTTTAATATGAGGATTTCATCATTTACTTTCCTTCCTTAAATTTCAAGTTTTAACAAAAAAAAAATAATTTACCTGTCTTTACAAGGAGATTAAACTCTGCCCGCGCGCGGAAAAGTGCACTGGTTGCTACACATGCGTATTTGCCCTGATCGTCTGGCTGTAAGGCCCAAATGGTCACGCTGTGTTCTGTAATGTTCAATCTCTCACTTGGAAGGTTCCCTGTGCAAATAGGTTCCCATGTAATAACGGCATCTGGATCACCAGTGGCAGAACAGTTAACAGTAACCTTTGTGCATGAAAGTAAAAAGGTAAAAAGTGTTTTTTGAAGAATAAGCTGCAGTGAGAGGGCTGGGGGTGTATTTGAAGAGGGGAGCTTAATTCAGGTTTTCCCTCGATAACTTTTTAGCCTTTATTTTAGCTAAAACGTCGCGTGAAAAAAAATCCCCAGCATGTAGAGATAACGAGTGGAGGCGTGACGGCCGAGCGGTTAACATCTCGAACTTCGGAACGGAGCCTGATAACAAATAGATTCCTTTAAGCCCTTCAAATGTTCATTTATATAGAACTGGCCCCAGTTGTTTAAAAGGAGGATAACGCTATTCACCGGATAAATCTCTCTCCAGTGGATAATGCAGCTGGTTTCCCTAATACTTATTCACAAGATAGTGATTTATCCAGTGGATAGCACTATCCAATGTTTGAACAATCGGAGCCAGGATGACTCCGTGCGCCGAACGAGAAGCAGCTCTTATCAAATTTTGCACCTGCGTAAAAGGATTAAAAAATGGTCAGAAATAAGCCGTTTTTACATTTTTATATGGTGTTTATTGCCTTTCAAGGATGTTATTTTTTCTGATTTTAGCATCTTCGACGTTTTCATTTTCGCCTTGTTTTTTTAATCTGTTTTTGATAAGTTTTATTTGTCCAAATTTAAAAGCTGTTAGACAATCACCAATCGATATTTTGCCTGACGTTCGGCACATACTGATATTAGTTACGTATTTTCAGCGACGCAAAACATGTTCTCACCGAAGTTCCTGCAAACTTCTCAATCACGGCCATCGGCGTTACAGTGAACCTGGGTACTACGGTTACAACTAGCTGAGTAACCGCCCGCGATGATCCTCCTGAACTAGTTGCTTTGCAGATGTAGCTGCCAGCATCCTCTCTCTCTGCACGTAAAATCGTCACACTCCGTCCTTTAAGCAGATTTCGCCCTCGCGGTAATTTTCCAAGCACTTTGGCCCATGTGACTACCGGTGGAGGATACCCTATCACGTGACAGCTTGGCAGAACTGCATCTTCACCTCTGATAACGAACGTTGGACCGGAATCAACGTAAACACGAGGAGAAGCTAGAATGAGGTAAAAACAGTGCTACTCAGTTTTTCCTCAAAAAACAATTTTACTCTCCATCGACGGCAGTGTGAGCAACTACTGACACTGTTTATAAGAGGAAGTACAAATTTTCAATTCTATTATCCCAGAAAAAAATTGATACTGTTCAAGAATACAACAAAAATGTTGTCACAAGTATTAATAGTTATATGAGGTGATTTAACGTCGTAAATTTGAGAAACGTATTCTATATTCCGTAAGTACAAATGGAAAAATAATTAACACTAGTAATCTGAAACTATTTGCTCAGAAGTTGGAAAAGCATTATCCACGTCATATCATCAAGAGAAGTGTTGAGGAAACCTACTGGGTGATACATTAGATAAAGATTTATTCAGTGGATAACACTATCCACCTTTTGAACAACTGGATGAATGAATAAATGTCTCAGTACATATTTACCTTGAACTCTAAGCATAACGGTTGCCTGAGCTAGGCCAGATGGACTGTTTATAGTGCACATGTACAAACCACTGTCCATGAATGTGACTCGCCTAATCTTCAGCACCCCTGTCTCTCCAAGAATCGTTCTGTCTTTGGGAAGTAGTTTCCCAAGTCTTCTCCACTTCACCACGGCTGAGTTGTATCCTCGGCTATAACACGTGAATCTTGCCGTCTTGTTCTCTGAAACTGTCTGCACAGCGGGTGTCACAAAAATCCCAGGGGCACTAATCTCTTGGTTCATTCCTTCTGCGCCACGTTCCTCAACAGGCTCTTCACTCATCATTGAATTTCACTTCCCTTACATTGATCTCCCTTCTCGCCTTTGACTCCCGTGGAACCCTGTGGTCCCCGCTGACCAGGAAGCCCAGGGTCTCCTTTCAGTCCTTTGGTTCCAGTATCTCCCTTGATACCCTGTGCACCAACTGTGCCAGGTTCTCCTTTCAGATACATTTTCGAATTACCGTCCGAAACACAGAAAGCCTTGATAGCGTATGTTATGGTGTTCGCTATTTCTTTTTGCATTTCAGGAGAGATGGCATTTCGGCTGGATAAGGAACGACCGCTACGGCCTTCAATCAGTAGTTTCTTGACGCTCGTGTCTACAAAAGAAAAACGAACGAAATAAATCGGAAATTAGTGTCCTTCTTCGTTTCTATAATTTTGTTCCTAGGACATTAAATCGGATATTAATAAGCACAAAAGGGAGGGCTTTGTGCCAATTTTATTTGTCGGTGACTATTTTACCACCCTCTTGAATTAGCATCTTAATAAATAATTTAGAGTGATTTACTCGGCTATTGCACCGATTAAGAAATTGATGACACAGACAGGGAAAAGCCTTCTCTTCATTTCACTAGTTAGTCCATGCTTGGTGCTTCACTCGCAAATCGTTGTTTTTCCTACGCCCCTGATTAAAAAAGAGGAACCAGTTCTTTCGCCACTGTTAAACGACAAGATCACGTTGGGATCTTTTCTTCAATTGGATTTTCTTTTTTTTTCTGTGTGTAATCAAAGTGCACTATAAGCTACATGCAAAGAATAGCTAAATGGAACCAAGCAACAAAATTTTCAACCACGACATATAAAAGGAATTAAAGATATTTTAAAACAAAGCCAGGTACTCAAATGTCACAATACACATTGTTTTTCCCCTTTCAGGCCTTACATATTTTCAGGAGCCTCGCACCTCTTTTTGAAGCCTCTGATTTTATTGGACCTTTAGGACCAGGTTCCATTGTCATTATTATTCGTTTATTGCTTGCATTAACAATAAATTTTATATGGCCTTGTTTCTGCTGCGAGGCGTTTCAATATCTTGTCAGTTGTAGCCTCTTTCCCAGGCTTCTCTGCCCTGTTGAGTGGGAGAATGGGGAGAGAACCATCCCCTTTTCTCGTTCTTGGAATGTGGGCGAGGCCATTTGCACTAGGAGGTCAAATGACATCGTTTTTATGAAAATGAAAGTTATATGAGTTTGCTTTCGAAAAACGATTTGTGGGTCATATCTTAACAAAGTAATAGTGATTTGGTTTTCAAACCCGCACCATTTTCTTAAAATGAGTAAGTTCGTTAATTGGTCAAGTGACAAAAATGTGATTTTTGAAATTATGAATTACCTCTTTCTGAAAACAAACAAATTTTGCTCTTAAACTTCAAGGAAAATGTTGAAAAGATGATGTGGTAACGTTTACAGCATATCTGAGCGGAACTATCAAACGTTTAATAAGATATAAGCCATATTGTAAGCAGAGAGTAGTTTTGGCCGCCATGTTGGAGGGCAAGAGTATGCCCTCCAACATGACGGCCAATATAAATCCTACTACTTTGTTGAAAAATCAAATTGCCATAATATATCTCCCTTAAATGCGTTTCCTCTGAACTTTCGGGTGTAAGATACTTTTTATGTGCTCTATCAATTTTTGGCATCAGCAAGATTCCAACTCATTGTTTAAAGGAAGCATTGGTCACATGACTTCTTAGTGCAAGTGGCCTATTCAGGGATCAAGAACACGACAGCTTAACAAAAATACCATTGCTAAAGCCTCCTTTATAGCCTCCTCTTACCTCTTTTTCTTGCGCACGCGCAAAACCTTTACAAGATTCTCGCTAGGAATGGCAAAAAGAGAAAGGACGGCTTTTTTCCACTCTCCCGTGACGTGCGCTTCAGGTCAGAACGAGGAGTCTAACCAGTTATGAAAACTCGAAATGCGTGAAACATGGCATTTTCATCACCTTTTCATTAAGAGGAAATTCAACCTGCCTTTTTGCTCGTGACCGAGAAATTTAAAATCTCTCATGTGGTGAAGTAATCTAGT
>CALNXI010004690.1:0-10000 GCA_942486025.1 Porites evermanni | reverse complement strand
GTGGATATATCTGGAAAATTCTTAACATCCTACTCAGCCTCGTTCAATAACGTATTGTTATTTTATTCTTATCCACTCGACCGGCAAGCAGATCGCTATAATAGTGATCTGCTTGCATATTCCATTCAATTCAATTCAATTCTTTATTTCACACTATATAAGATATTTACACAAGTGTACGTAGGTAGGAAAATAAAGTAGCTGATAAATAATAATCAACTAAAAGACATTAAGTTCATTTGTGTACAGAGTCCAACGTAGCAAGAGCTTCCTTGTTGGACACCGTCATGTTCAAATAATCGGCAGCAGTGAAGAGAGGAAATAAAATCTCAGATAATATCACTGATAGAACATATTAACAATTGCCAGTATATATATTATCTAAAACTAACATAAACCTCACTTCGTTGTAATTTACCTGCCATTTTCAGCATCTCCAAGCCTCTTTTAGCCTCTTTCATGGGCAAAACAAAGGATGTTCTTGCAGTGTGGAAGCAGAAGCCGCATTTATAGTTGCATTGTCTTGTGAAATGATAGTTCACACTTTGAGGGATCTTTAGCTCTCCTGCAGGTTTGCTATTTGCCACCAGTAGCAAGTTTCCGGGTGGACCAACCACTCTCTTACCAAAGATCATTTTCCTCACATATCGCAGAAACATTGTCAGTAAAGGTAGGAAAATAAAAGTTATGGTAATTAACACATAATCTAACGCCATCAACCCGGTTTACTACGACTTTCCTTCCCTCAATTGTCGAAAAAAACTCCAACTGGTCTGTTTCTACATTTGATTTAACTTATGAGACGAATATATCAGAATATATATCTGCGATCCAAATTTGGTCACTCGTTTGGTTGCAATGTTTTCTCGGAAGAGAATCAAATTTAAAATAGTTTTCTCAGAAATCACGTGACATAGTCACATAACGTTATTTTTCACTTCATGTATTTTTCATTTCATGTATTTTCGCTTTAGATCCTTCAGTTTCTTTACGGCAACGAAAAAACTCTCTTTTTATTAGATTATGATGCGCTATGAACAACAAAAAGAAGCTCAGACGAGAGAAAAGAAATAGAGTATATCTTGATACACGGCCGCCCGACGATAAACTCTGAATTTTCATCAGGCCAAAAATATTGCTGGGTAAAATATTACTTACCACTCAAAAAAAAAAAATATATATATATTCACACTTTTTAGAGCTGCAGTATTATATCTTCTTCTTAAAATGATTTTCATAGGTAGTGACATTCGTGACACTAGAAATATCTATAGAGTGTTTTCACTCACGTGGCCAGCATCTATGCAAATTTATTGAAACAAAAGAAAGCGTTTGCATAAGAAAAGTGTTCAACTCCCAGAGGATTGGTTTGGGACACCAACATGGCCGCCGTTTCATTGTTTTGGGACACCAATATGGCCGCCGTGACGTCATGTGAAAACACTCTATAATTGCAATTTGCTGCAAGGCCGAGAGCTTTAATATGGAAATTTTGTGTAATATATTGTGTTCATATCTCTAATTTACATTTATAAACCGCCCATGGCCAATATTTCTGTCCTACTTGATTTAGTCTTTTAACGACTACTGATAAATGTTCCAATATCAATTGTTGGCTACACACTAGAAGCTGAGTTAGTTTCAAGTAAGCACTTGATTCAAGTGCACTTGAAAATCTTAAGTCACTCTGTAGAAAACATGGCTTACTGTAAGGCTTCACGCTTGTTGACAAAGTACATTTCTTGAAGTACAAGTTGTCAATCATCTTTCGCGGTATAATCATTTAGGCATATCACAAACAAGTACTTACTTTTTCGTCATTTTTAACACAAAGGGCCAAATATTTAAACGTAGTTTAGCCAGTGTTTAACAAAACCGCGTTTTAAGTCATTTTCAATTTCCCGAACGATTTTATGTAAACATCATTCATTGTGAACAGTTTTATGAAAGCATATAGAGAAGACAAGAAAAGCATATTTTTATCTTCTTAAAATAACCCACCAAAGAAGAGATCGGGGAGGTTCAAAGGTTCGTTAAACCGCGGCTTAAGTTAGACTTCGTTTAAATATTTGGCCCAAAGGGTTTTAACCCTGAAAGAGATGCTTGACACGTACTTCATTTTTTACGAGTACTTAACAGCGCCTGCCCCGCAACGTCCCCCGACAAAAATAAAAAGCAAGCAACATCTTCACTGCCAACGTTGTTCCCAGGGCCAACGTTGTTCTCTCTTGCTTCGAGAAAGAACCCTGGGTTGCGGCTGGTCACGTGACTTCCAAAATCTGGCGGCCAAAACTAAGGGAGGGGAAGAAGGGTAAATAATGACCCTATGACAAAAGTTACTCTGTCGAGGCCCGAGAGGAGTTTGCCGCCTCGTTCATTAGGGAGCTTAGGCAACAAACGGACGGCGACGGCTACGACAACGCCACATAAAAAGTAAAGTCGCGCTGCTTCAAACTTTATCGCGCTTATTCCATCTCAATCAATTCGTAAGATGTTGGCAATTTTTGCTGGAGTTGAATTCTCAAAGACTGCATCGAAGTTCAGGGAAAGAAAAAGAAATTCGTTGTCTTGTCTGCTTGTGTTTACATCGTCCTCCAGGTGAAATTAGGCAGTCAGTCACGTCGTAGTCGTGCCGTAACGGCAAAGCAATGTACAAAAAAGCGTGATGCACTCGTAGAGTTGTTGTTTTGCCAAGCTAACCCTCTTACTTTTCTGCCGTTCTCGTTTAATTTGCCGTCGTTGTTGCTATTTGAAAATGTCAACAACACCCAACAAAAATATTATTGCATAATGCAAGCTCCTCATGTAGCCTGTGTCAAATTGTCGTGGACCGGAAACTCTGCAGAAATATTTTCCAGGAACGGAATTTATTTTTTCTCTTCGCGGCGGAAGAAATTTGTGGCAGCCCGCTACCCGAACTTGAAACTTTTTCAAAGCTTTTATGCAGACAATTTGATAGAAGGCTATCAAACTACAAGAATGTCACCCGAGCGAAAGCAAAACAGTTTGCACGCATCTCAGAACCTCAAGCGCCATTTTGAAGTATGAATTTTCTCCCTACCCCAGATAGTATTTCATTGTCTAGTCGACAAAATTTAGTGGAGGACCTATCCCCGCTACGCAATTTATTGACACACATTTCTACGTGGCCAGCCGCAACTAAGGTTCTTTCACGAATGAAGAGAGAGAGAGAGCCCTTGGAACAAGGTTGCTTCACTGCTTCTCATTCTTTATTTTTCAAGAATGGCTCAACAAAGTCAACAACGCGCTTTTCGCAAAGAAATCGCCGTAGTGTTCGTGCAGTAGAATCTTGGCTCTACTGCAAGTGCACATCATGTACATCGCTTTCAGATGGCTGCCATATTCCATTCGTCAATTGTGTTCTTGTTTCGTCAAAAAACCGTAATGATTGCGTGACTATGAGCATTGATACAGTTAAAGTTTAAAGGGATTATGTTTAAGGTGGTACCGGAGGCTAATTTGGACCTTTTTACCTCAAGTTTGTGAATACAAAATTGGATGAAGGATTTGGCAGACTGTCTTAAAATTTTACGGTGTGATAAATCATTATGCATAAAAAAGAAAAAAAATATTTTTATCTTGGTAAGTTTCGTGGAATTCGTGGAATGTGAAGAATTTTAGGGTGTGGTCTGCGTTACTATTTTTGAGCTAACCTACGCTACACTCTAACCAAATGTATATTTTTTACAGTGGAGTGGCACATTTATAGATATGAAGATAACAAAGTTTTTCAGCGCAGTGCGCCACAATATGATTTATTTTGACAATTTTAAGGCTAAAACTTGAAAAAAAATTGATACCTTCATCCCAAACTTCCTCACAGGCACAATTTGCGGCGGACCAAAGCGCACTGCGCTGTAAAATTTCCTCATCGTATGTAGTTTTGGTTTGCCAAGTTTCTTATCTACAGAATAAATCTTGGTGGAGATATTGCTTTTTCAGTAGCAAGACTTGTCGTTGCAGTACCGATTTTTAAGCGAAAATATTGAATATCTTTGGAAGAATTCATCAGAAAAGCGAAAGTCGAGTTCACTCGCTTTGGTCGCCATCTTGTGTAAGTCAATAATACTTGGATACAGCGGTAAAACGCAAAAGAAGCTTCATATAAAGTCTAACAAAGCGTTCTTTGTTATGCAATTTTTCCCGCGAAACCAATCAGAACGAAGCCTGTAAACATTGTCACCTTTACCTAGCAACGGCACCTATTATGTGGTGTCGGATACACGTTGGCGCTCACGCTGAGCTGCATGTCGCGGACAATGGAGAAACAACATGAAAGTAGAGGTCTAGGAGAAGGTTCGCGGATTTCTTTCGATCTAGATAAGTTACGTTCGCTTGGCTGGGAAGTAAAAAGAAGAGAAAGTGCATCGTCTAGTAGCACAGTTTCGAAAGTGCACTTAAAATACAAATCGCCAGATGGGAAAACTTTCAAGTCGGCGAAAGATGTTGAAAAGCACCTACGAGATTCTAGACAATTTAGTCAGGTAGCTGTCAGTGTTCCAGAAACTGATGAAGAACCAGGAACAAGGAAGAACAAAGAACCAAGAAAAGCTGATGAAGACCCAGATTTTCAGCCTCCCGCTGCTAAGTCGGCAAAGACAGCCTGCGGTAAAGGGTAAGTGTGTTCTTACATGATGATAAAGTTTTATTGTTCGAATAAGCTTCTAACTTCATAAGCTTAGCTTTGTGTTCGTCAATAGATTCACTTTTCTTCCTTCTCTTTACTTTATTTGTTCCTCATTATAGTGCATTTCCCTTGCAGGATATTCATTCAAGAAGGTCTGTTTGTGGGAATGACATCGAGCATAGTTTCCTTTGTTCACGACTTCAATCGATATTTTTGTTGTCCATCCAATAACCGAACCTGTCAAGGTGAGTGCTCCATTTCCATTCGCTTGTTCAGTCGTTGATTTGAATTTGCGATTTCTGCTTAATTTTGCCTTTAGTGATCAAGACAGTGTTGTAAATGCCTTACGAACGTGCAATGCTCGTGAAATATACTTGTAGCATGATTCACTTGGTCTCGCAGTCAATTGAAGAGAAATTATTGGAAGACGACTAAATTTTGCTTGTGAACATCTGTCAAAGCATTTTGAATAATCATAACTTAGCAAAAGATCTTGATTTTTTTTATGAGAAATCTTTTCATAAACTAAACTTCAGCTATTTTTTTGTTACGCTGAAACGCTGTACCTTCAAAGCAAATTATCGACGCGAAGCACTTGAATTTAGAATTTCGTGTAAAGTTTCAAAGGCGGTCCATATTTCTAGGATATTATATTATCCGATTTTTATGGGGGTGTATCACTATCTCTGTGGTTAAACCATATATTCAGAACAACTTTCTCGCTTTACAATTTTTCCTCAGGAAAATTGGTCCTTGTGGGCAGTGAAAAAAAAGGACTTGGTGGTGCAATGAAGTTCCTGTTTCGTTGTGATGGCTGCTGGCAGGAAACAATTGATTATCAGAGCAGCCAGCTGGCCCTAGATTCACGGCGTCACGTGGTGTCCTTAGCCCTGTCCTTAGCTTTTTTTATTAGTGGGCATGGTTATGCTTCTTATAGAAAAACCCTGGGTAAAGGTTTGGGTCTGGGTGTTTTGTCAGACAAGCCATTTTTAGAGGCAATTGATCTTGCTTTTCCTCATATCAGGGACATCCTTGATGAGATGTGTGAAGACGAAAAGAATTACATGAAAGCCCTTCCAAATGACCAGTTGGGGAGTTGGTCTCGGGGGGTCACAACATGTGATGGGTGTTGGCAGATTAGGGGTCATTTCAGCCAAAATTGCACCTTCATCATAAAGAACTACTTGACAGGGGGTCTTCTGTATTATGGGCATTTATCAATGAGAGGGGCAGATCAAATTTGTAATGAAGAGTTGTGGCAAGGTACATCAAAAGCTGGGGAGGGACATTTAGCACAGGTTTTGTGGGCAAAGGCAAAGGATGAGGGTTTTGAAGTAGAAGTAAATTGGCAGGATGCTGATTCTTCATCAGCAAAGGGATTTAGGTACTCATTTGAAAATGAGCAGGATTCGAGAATTATGCTGTGTGGGGGACATGTGGGGAGGGCTCATGGTAAAAAGCTTGCTGAACTTCAAACAAAAAGCTGTTTCAGTAAGGCATTTGTTGACAGCCACAAGAAGGATTTCCCTCAAATGGAAAAGTTAAAATGCTGTTGTTCTGGAAAAAAGCATACGTATGTCGCAAAAAGAAACAAGCCTGTATGTGGTTGTATCAGTCCAGCATTTATACAGAATGCAAAGCGCAACCATTACTGTGCACTAGTCCAGGCTGGACGGGACCCTGGTAAATACAGGGAGACAATGCTATGCTTGGGAAAATACCATTCCCGAGACATACATGAATGGGAGGGTGGTTATTGTAAATTTCATCCCTTAAAAAAATGTAGTTGTAAGGAATGTCAAGTCGATGAAGAGGGATTTTGCCAAGAATTAAAATGCCCTGGGGAACCATACCATTCATTCCATGTTTTAAAGTGTGAGTTTCATGCTCTTTGTTATGAAATAGAATGTTCTGGAAGGGCTGCTGATGCAGAAAAAGTTATTGATCCTGGGTTGGGAAAGGGCCATTCAAACCTTCCAGAAGCAACATTTAGTGTCCTTACTAAGTTCAGGGCTAAGGATGTAAATCTGCATCAAAAGCACTATGCAGCATCAACAAATTTGGGCCTAATACAGGCAAATATGACATGGTGCTATAAGAAGAAGGGCCCAGAATACCACTGGATTGAAGATCTATATTCCAGACTGGGCCTGCCACTCCTTGATGGTATCCAAGAAATGGTATGGTTTTTTTTCTTTTCACATTTACAGTAAAAAATCTCTGTCGGTTTCACTCCATTGATGAGTACCGGTATATTTCCTCATTCAGGGACAGACTGAAACTTGATTTATCCCAAATTGTTGATGCTTGTTGATTTTTCTCTTGGTTTTTATTATTTTCCTTTTTTTTTTTTCAACTGGTCAGGAAAGCAGGCTCTTCCTTCGTGTAGAAGACACAGATGACGTAAAACAATATAACAAAAATCATGAAACAATACCTACTTACACTTTGAAAGCCCTGAAGACTCCTAAAGCCTTTGTTATGCCATGTGTGTCTTCTACACCAAGTAGGAGCCGGGAAGCAACTGGTTTCGTCCATTTTACGGAGTGAACCCTTATGATCCTACACGTAAATATACCTTCTCTCTAATACATTCATGAAACACTACTACCTGCTAGCCAAAAAGATGACCTTCAATTTAATGTTACCTATTTGGAATATGTTTTCAGTGTAAGAATGACAATGAAGATCGCATGAAACGTTTAGAGAGGAAAAGGACTGAAGAGGGAAAGAAGAAACGGGTTCAATCAAAAATTAACAGGACTGAAGAGCAAACACTAAGGTAAAGACATTTGCAAAAAAAATATATTAAAATTAGGCATGGCTTCATGTATCAGAAAATTTAAATTATTATTGATTCAACCCTAAAGGTTTGTATAGTACATGCTTCGTTATTCCAATCTTTATCTTGCCAAATAAACCTTGAAATAATTTTATTTACCCCTTTGTACAAAATATTGATATACACCCTGACACTTCAGTGTAAGATTGGTTTAACTGCTGAGTAGGTGACCTTTTTGGTGAAAGGATCAAATTGTCTTATCTGAGTAGAGATTTGTAAACAGCTTGTACCCAATAGCTTTTGACCAACTATTTGTGGATGTTATTTTTTAGAAAAAAATATATCAAGAACTGCCAAATAAGACACACATATGGGGAGGATGAAGACGAGGAAGAGGGGTACAATGAAGATGATGCCTTGATGATAACGGAAAGAGCGATCGCTAATGGAAGCGCAAGACGTTCTCCTGTGTTAGCACCAGTTCCTGCACCTGAAGGAGCTAATGTAACAGTTGGAGGAAAGTCGTGTAATTGGTGTGGCAGCAAGACACATCTTCGAAAGAGCCATAAAGACTGTCCTTACAATAAGAGAGCATAGTTCCTATCGACAGAGAGAGTTTGTGTACATTATATTGTTCTAATGCCTTCTGAGCCCATAAAAGCTGTTTGAATAAAAATTAGTTTATATCTATTGCATACTCGGAAACAATAGGTCATTTTCTTAATAACAGGTTTTCAATAGTAGTCAGAGTATTCAATGCTCAAGTTCATAGTTCCAATTTCTGGACTATGCCATGCAGGTTTTTTTTTTCTTCCTTTTTTTTTGCAGAGTTATCTTTAGAATAAGGTTGGCTTTCTTGATTTTTTATCTGTCATGTTTTCCATATTTTCATGATGTCATTCGGTAATCACATCCTCTACAACATCAAAACTTCTCTTTAAAAATAGTAGTGTCAGGATAAATTATGTTCTCCATACGTTTCCTTTCATTCAAGTGAGGAGGATTTGTCTAAAAGGCCCTTTCATCCTTGAAAGAAAAGTTGTTGTTCTGTGATCTAAGGAACAAATTAACTGAGATATGAGGTACTTACCATTTACACAAACCACTCGGTTGGAAATCTTGTGTGTAAACATTTAACTATAACATCTAACATGGTGGAATAAATTACCACTAGTCTGCAAAGTATATCCAAATAAGCGGAACCGTGGAAATGGACTAAAATGGTTGCTTTGCCTCATATCACATTCGATGTTTGTTGAAACTTCCCAAACAGAATGCTGCAAACCATTTGATTTCATAAGAAGAATTTTTGGTTTTCCCACATAAATGGTGGTACCCATGGTCTTAGATGCCACTATTTTAGGTGAAAAAGTCAAGGAGGTTTCCCTTTTATATGAACAGGAAAGTCTTTAAAGTTTGTGGAAATAAGATGAAATAAAGGACTCAACCTTCCACTTTACACATTTTCTTTTCTATCTTTAATATATATATATATTTTCCAAGGGCCGGTTCCTGAAAGGTGGAATAACTCTATTCCAGGGGTAAGTCTGCCTTATTCCAATCAAAACTTTATCCCAGGATAACGTTTTGACTTGAATGAGACAGTTTTATCCCTGGAATAGAGTTATTCCACCTTTCAGGAACCGGCCCCAGATAATCATAATTATTATTATAATAGTGTGTCATGATCTACACGTTTTTTCTGTCCTGCTGTACTTAGAGGGTTTTGTGTATTTTGTAGAAAAAGGAAAGGAATGAAGTGAGACACATTTTTTTTAACAAAAACATAATTTAATATTTCATTCTCTGGAATTTACATCTCGCTGTTTCCCGTACAGATTCTGTTTTCTTTTTCACTTCCAAAACTTTTCACTTACAACATATGGAAAGTGTCAATACCAATATGGATTTTGCCAAAAAGGGTTTTTATTAAAACAAACTTTCTGATTAGTTTCTTCTTATTATGACTATTATTATTTTTATTAGTATGTTCTGGATTGACCAAAAATCAAGAATATCTTCAAAAATTATCTTGGAAGTGAAAAAGTGTTGCTTACAAATATTGATTTATAATTATTACAAGTCATATGTTGATAATTTGTTGGAGATAACTGCAGAAAAATATATTCAGTAAATTACTTTGGTTTGGCTCCTGGCCATTTTGCCTCTTGCAGATCTCTCAACGTGACATGATACACCTGGTTAAAAAAAAAAAGAACGTCGTTTCTATTAATTTCAATCACAGAAAAGTGCTCATCTTATCACACACAAACGTTCAAAAGACTTGTAACCGTACTAGATCATAAACAAAGGACTGTAACTTACCGCTGATCCTTGGGGATCTGGGTAGTCGCCGAGCTCCCCACCTATGGCTTCTCTCACTGCAGCTTTCAGACTTGGAGGGTAGACATAGGTGGGAAGCGATTTCCCTCTGAATTTGTTCTTTCCCACGCTATTTCCAAACTGTCGGGAAAGAAGGAAGAAAGTGAAACAATATAGACTGAAAAGACGATTTCGGTCGCTGTTTGAAAACGAATGGATTCAAGAGAGTGACTGGAAATGATCATTAT
>CALNXI010004689.1:2500-20834 GCA_942486025.1 Porites evermanni | reverse complement strand
GGGGGGGGGGTGGGGGGGGGGGGGGGGGGGGGGGGGGGGCTTAATAGAGGATTTACGGTATGTGTGGTCCAAGGAATATAGATTCTCTTGACCTGAAATTGGGTATAGATTTTTAGGTGCGAAATCAGGTGAGCCTAAAATTTGTGCTCCCTGGAAGCAAGGCCTGGAATTGGTTATGTATTTATTCATTTGTCTTTTGAAAGAAGCGGTTTAGGTCTCAGAAGGAAAAAGCACTTTGCCGAGTTTTCTAGAGGTACCCCACAGGGGGCGGAAATTTGCCCTGCTCACAATACTCTTTCTTCCTGCGGGTGCATTAATTCTTGAAGCCGTGGATAATTCTTTTACTGAACATGAAAGGAAATGCTTCTTAATTAGAGGTCGAAATCAAGTGAAAACAGTAATGGTGATAGAATCTGAAGTATTGACGTCTTAGAGATGAAATCTTTTAAGCTTCATTTACTTGTGTATTTCTTTTTAAATTTTATTGATTCTTTTTTAACCTATGAATAAAAGGCTCAGGTGTGAAAATTCAAATAAAGCTAGATCTTCGTTTGCCCCAGTTTTGTTGTTTATTACATCAGTTGTACAAAGTGTTATTCTTATACTGCTGATCTGCGGATTAATGAATGACTACTTTTCTGTCGTGTTCTTTGTTTCTCAATCGTAATTTAATGAAAATAAAAGGCTTCCTCCCCAAAGAATCAGGAGCTAGAGCTTTAAGAGCCAGAGGTTAAAGTCCCTTTATTTCTCAGGCCTATGAACATGCAATTATTTTTCTATCTTACCTTACAGTGAGGACCTCACCTTTCATTGGCCAAAATTCAATGTTACGTCCTCACCAATCAGCACGAATGGCGCCCAGTGCTTCACGGCATTGAATGTTTCCGACTCGCGCATCTTTTTCATGGCCTGATGAAGCGACTTACTTGCACTCTGCCCTGCTACTAAATGTTCGTAAAAGTGTCTCATAAATGCAAGAGTGGCTTCTTCGTCAATGTGCCACAGCGTCGCAATAACAGAACGCGCACCAGCTCCTAAAAAGGCACGTGCAATACCAACCACGCCTTCTACTTTGATCTTTCCTCGACCACTGTTGCAGCAGCTCAAGACAACAAGCTTGGCGTGCACTTTTGCATCCAACACATCTGCCATCGTCAAAAGAAAATCTTTCTCTTTAGGTCTTTTGGCAGTAGGAAAATTAGGAGACAAAATAATTTCTCCTGTTTCTGTACGGTAACATGCTGCTATGTGCACTAACGAAACTGAGTTGAGCCCACTTAAGACGCGATCTTTTGTAGCGTTCTTTCCGGTAAGAGGCTCGATGTTTAGAATCTGTCCAATCATTTTTACCTCTTCCTCAGAGCCTGGAAGCTGCGGAAACGTTCTGCAGCCTTTGATACGTACAGTTTCCACCCACGGGTTTCCAACAAGTACAGCCCCCGATGTACTATGGCGGCCCTCCGGACATTCTGCCAGCAGCCTTAAGGTTGTCAGTGATGGAGCCAATCTAATTCTAAGCGTTTCAGATAAGTACCTGGAATTTTGGTCCACAAGGGCAGTATAAGGAATTAGGAATGATGAACCGTCAGGAACAATAACGAGTTCATCACCTTCTATCGAGTGTGAAAATGGAGCGATAATCATGTCGTACAATACTTTTAAAGCACCACCCTGGTCTTCAATCTCTTTCCGGGAGAGAATCTTTTTCCACAGGCTTTTGTTCACACCAATCTGTTTGTAGGTTTGGTAAGTCATTGATGTCAAGTCATTACTGACTCCCTGTTGCACAAATTCATACCGCGTTCCCCCCTTTAACAGCATCCAGATATTCACTGACTTGGTATCATTCATTAGAAATAACGTGGGTGACGAAATACGGTTTGAAATGATCAGTTCCGTCTGCTGTTTCGACAGCGAACAGATTGATTTCCTGACGCCATATTGCGATTCTAATAGGTCCACGAGAGCTTCTGCTCGTCCCCTCTCAGCTGTTAAAAGCGCCTCGAGTGTCTTACGTTCAGTGCGTTGTTGTAATTGAAGTCTCACTAAACGACTAACGCAATCACGTTCATTCCGAAAGCTGATTTTCCACTCGTCGTTTCCTTCAAGGAGGACTCTCATTTCCTCTACCAGTTCAATACAGGATTTAAAACACTCCTCAGCTTTGGAGTAGTCGCCAAGGGACCAAAGAACATGGGCAAGGTTATCATATCCACGTTGTTCTGCATCTTTGTTTCCAGTTTCGTTTGCTATGCCTCTGGCTAGCTGATAAAATTCCATTGCTTTTTTGGAATTACCGAGATGCTCATAGACATTGCCGAGGTTTATATATGTAGGTCCTTCTCCATTTTTGTTCCCAGTGTCTTTTCTGATTCTTAGACTCAGCTCATAAAGCTCCAACGCCTCTTTAAAATCACCGAGAGACTGATTGACGTAGCCAAGGTTATTATATACAGCTGCTTCTTGATCTTTGTTTCCAGTATCTTTTGCGATTCTAAGAGCCAGCTGATAATACTCGTTTGCTTTTTCTAAATTATCGAGAGACTGATAGGCAATGCCAAGGTTGTTATATATATTTGCTTCTTGATCTTTGTTTCCAGTATCTTTTGCGATTCTAAGAGCCAGCTGATAAAACTCGATTGCTTTTTTGAGATCACTGAGAGACTGATAGGCACTGCCAAGGTTGTTATATATAGTTGCTTCTTGATCTTTGTTTCCAGTATCTTTTGCGATTCTTAGAGCCAGCTGATGAAACTCGATTGCTTTTTTGAAATCACTGAGAGACTGATAGGCACTGCCAAGGTTGTTATATATAATTGCTTCTTGATCTTTGTTTCCAGTATCTTTTGCGATTCTTAGAGCCAGCTGATAAAACTCGATTGCTTTTTTGAAATCACTTAGAGACTGATAGGCACTGCCAAGGTTGTTATATGTAGTTGCTTCTTGATCTTTGTTTCCAGTATCTTTTGCGATTCTTAGAGCCAGCTGATGAAACTCGATTGCTTTTTTGAATTCACTGAGAGACTGACAGGCACGGCCAAGATTGTTATATATAGTTCCTTCTTGATCTTTGTTTCCAGTATCTTTTGCGATTCTTAGAGCCAGCTGATGAAACTCGATTGCTTTTTTGAAATCACTGAGAGACCGATAGGCACGGCCAAGGTTGTTATATATAGTTCCTTGTTGATCTTTGTTTCCAGTATCTTTTGCGATTTTCAGAGCCAGCTGATAAAACTCGATTGCTTTTTTGAAATCACTGAGAGACTGATAGGCACTGCCAAGATTGTTATATGTGATTGCTTCTTGATCTTTGTTTCCAGTATCTTTTGCGATTCTTAGAGCCAGCTGATGAAACTCGATTGCTTTTTTGAAATCACTGAGAGACTGATAGGCACTGCCAAGGTTGTTATATATATTTGCTTCTCCATGTTTGTTTCCAGTATCTTTTGAAATTCTTAGAGCCACCTGATGAAACTCGATTGCTTTTTTGAAATCACTGAGAGACTGATAGGCACAGCCAAGTTTATTATAGCTAACTCCTTCTGCGTCTTTGTTCCGGATCTGTTTGGCTTCATTCAATGACATCTCGAAGTAATCCCGGGCCATTTTAAAATCACCGCGTTTTGAAGCTCTTATTCCAAGGTAACTACTGTAAAACCAATTCGTTTTGGAAGTTTTTTCGAGTTTTCCATGTTTGCCTTTGCTTCCTGGACATGCCTATAAAAAATGTAAAACAAACCCTCTCTTGAAGCACGTCATGTTATAGAAGATGTTTTTAATGTAAAGTTATACCCTTCGTGAGGAAGAAAATAGCCGGCAAGATTTTTTGTGGCAATACGAACAGTCACCTCTTTTCTTGCGGATTTAACCTTGATATTTCGGACGACCCCGCTAATACTGCTGCTGCCAAATCGCCAGCAATACAAAATCCCGCTGTTATTACTTGCATGCGTGAGGTTGTGGCTTTGAAAACAGATTAGCACACAATATAGCTCGGACAGCAAGTTTCTGAGTATCATAGTCTCTCCTGCTCTCTCAAGTATAGGGTTATTACTAATGAACTTTATTTCTTAAACGGATACTACAAGAGGTGATATTTGACCAGTCCGCCTTGACTTCCCCTTCATTTATTTTCTCGGCTATGAAAGTTATGGGACAGAGAATCAAGGGCGCTTTCCATTCAACCAAACCTTTCAAATATTTGGAAACAGAGGTAAATGGTACAGAAATTTCCAGGAAAAGTTTCCAGAAATGCCGGAAACTGTTGAATTTCCGAAATGGGAACCATTCAAACGAAAAATCTGTTTAGAAATCCCCGGAGCAAAAATGAATGAACAGAAAACTTCCGGGAAAAAAAATTGGGTATACCTCGCGAGGTTGTCCTCTTTTTTGGAAGTTTTGAAAAATGCTGTTCTATTTGCTACGGGAAAATGCCGAAAATTCCCGCAAGCTGACGTTTTGGTTGAATGGAAAGCACCTAAAGTTTCTTTAAGGAAATTATTTTTCGGACATTATGTCTTTTCTAGTAGTTATGAACTAATATTTATTTTAGTTGGGGAATGCTGTATATGTGGATAGAAAGTAGACATTAACTTCCATCAATATTAATTCAAACCCTTGAAATCTCATATATAACCTTTTCAAGCTCCATCATCACTGATCATCGGTTGAATCGAAACAGCTGAGTTCAATGCAAGAAAGACGAACCATGCAGCCATTCGACTGTATTTAACATTCGCCGAAAAGGAACGAATGGTGGTATCGATGGAATCTCTTCTATTAGACTCAACCATATGTTATCATCAGCAATAAGTATCAATATGTAATATGTATGTCACTTCGACAATTTAAAGGCAAAACGATTCAAAATGCCCTTTTATAGAAATAAAACAAAATACCTTGTTCTCCACGGCTCTCCTACTCGTCGCTTTATTCACGCAGTTCAACGCCAGTTTTCTTAGTTCAAGCAACGTTGTGTTTTCCGTGTCGATCTTTTCAAATTGTTAAGGTGTAAATAATATCTAAATTAAGTTGAAGTTAAGTATGCTTGCAGTAGGTGGAATATAATTAACTTATCTCATCTTCTTGTGATTCTAGTCCACTACGGGGTTGTATCAAATCATATACAACTAGGTGAAAACAACAAGATACACCTTCCCCTTTTTGGCTTGGAAAGCAAAAATGTTTTAAAAAGAACGTGTACCGTGTTAAATCGGAAGAGCGTTGCCCCTTGTGAGCAGCCTACTTAGAAGCAAAAAAAAGAAAACGGTCAAACCTGTATATAACGGCCCTGCATATAGCGGTCACCCTATATACTACGGCTACTGGACAACTCTCCGAAAGTTGATCTGTATAGAGCGGTCACCTCTCTAAAACAGATGCGGTCCGGCCCCCTTTAGACTCACAAAATGCACGATTGCATTATTTTTTACCTGTGTATAAAGGTCAACAAATAGGATTACGATCAAATCATGCAGCAAACTTTGCTGTGTGTCCTCCAAAGTACACGGAAAAATGAATTCTAGCAAAATCGTCAAATCAATTAACCTTTTCATGGCAATCGAATGAGGGAAACTATATCTACAAGCGTGGACGAACTCAACATCCAGTTTAGTTTACAGGAAACTTATATATAGCGGTCGCCCATATCTTAAGGGTGACAGCCGATACAGGTATGACTGTAATAAACGCAGCAAGCTCCCAGCAACATAGTTAAAGAGAGGATAATCCTCTCTTGTTAATATTGCTGTCACTGTTATTGCTACACAAACTTTTTAAAAACTCACTTTTATTAGAAATACCGTTTGTGTTTTGGGGGTCGTTTATGAACAAAACAAAGAAATACTAGGAAAATATCACGTACTTCTGTGTAATTCGCAAAGAAGAAGTTTAGATAAGCACCGCCCTCAAATAAGCACCGAACCGTTAGTCGATAAAAATGGTAACCAAATCGTAACGGAAGTGTGTATAACAAGGTTCCGAAAAAAAAATCATCTTTCAGCTATGGTGGAGTACTTAGAGTAAAAGGATACTGCTAATCCTTGGTCACACCACGTGATCGCCAGCTCAAACAGTTTTAACTTTGCAAACGCTTTCGTCCCTAAAGTCGTAAAATTAAAGTACGTTGAAAACGTTTTTTTAAGTCTTGTCCTCTTCCTTCCTATACCATTCAAAATAGCTCATTTGTCGGTGTTCTTATAGTGTATCAATATCTTTGTATGTCGGTCGCAGTGTTATGGACCAGGAAGCATATAATCCTTCTGGATGGACAAATAAGTTTTCTATAGACTCAGCTGTGCGTAACTTTCGCGTTTTCAGCTGTCATCATGATTTTGTTTCTTTCATCGTTTTCAATACGTAATTTCCGGACAATTTCAAACAATAAACCACTCTAAAATTAGGGTTAAAAAGGTACATTTGTACAGTTACACGGAAGCATCTATGATAGCTCATGCACGTCATACGTGCCTATGTTCAATAGGATGAAGAACTATGCCGTTGAACCGACTAATCGCAAGCAGCCTACGAGTACAAAATTGTAGTTGCCATTTTTGTGCTATCAAGAGCCCGTGAACAAACAAACATTTGATGATGACTTTGTTAAGCTCTGGACTCCAAATCTAAACTTCAATTTCTTCCATATTATTTAAACCTTTGAACTTTGAAGCCGTTTAAACTTTTGTAAGCAAAAGAATTGAATGAAGGCTACGGTGTTGTCACAAGAACGCAGTAATTAGAATGCTTACCAACATTATAAGTATAATTATGATAACCCAGTCTGTTTCTTAGATACTAATAAGTCAAAAAAATTCTTCTAAAATTACCTGTTATGATTGGTTTGATTGACAATGGTCGAATGTCCCTGGCGTTTTTTGCATCTACCAGTGAGTAAATGTAATTTCCTATGAATGTTGAAAATACAAACAAACCGCAAGGAGTCACTCACAACAAACGTAGCGAAGCAAATTCAAAGCAAATAAGGTCAGCGAAAGCTGGGAATTCCCTGATGGACCATTCCAAAGCAAGTCACAAACATTAAACATCCTTGTTAACCAATCAGAAAGTAGGCAATATTCAGGGGCACCCAACGTCAATTTTCGGAAAATATCTGTTCGAAAGACGATTTGAGATCTAGAATTTTCGGAACATTTGTTGTAAAATTTCTCGCTTGCCTGCCTCTCCTAGGATTTTCGAACATCTAAGAAATGGTATAATTGCCCATTTTTAACGGATTTTTACCCTAATAAGGTCACCTAGAATTTTCGGGAGCCTTTTTTCTGGCTGAAATTTTCGAAAAGGTAAGTTTTGATCCCTATAATTTTCGGTTCCCTAGACTTTCAGCTAGGAAATCCGAACAGATGAAACATTTTTAGAGGATAAAGATATGCCTATATCTACCGTTTAAATACTAAAATACGTTCAACTATGCTATGTTTAAGTGGTTTTGAACTATACTCTCGTTGGCTGCCCCTGAATATTTCCTTTTTTTCAAAATACAAGTAGCCTTACCTAAACGAAGGTTTGCATAAGCTCTGTTACTGTACAGTTTCGCCTTTAGGTCTTCGTCCTTGCAGTTTACTTCAATTCCCTCAGTATAAAAGTAAACGCCGTTGCTGAAATCTTCCTTTAAGTACGCTTCATTGCCTTTTGTTTTGTAGACTTCAGCTATTGCTAAAAATAAAGCAGGTTGTTTTATTATCCCATTAAATCGAAAAATAATTACTGTTTAACATCAAATATACTGAACAGGAGCTTTATAAGTGTTCCAAATTTGGTTCCTGGGTTTATTTTCAATGTCAGTACAGTACAGTATCCTCGACGCCAGAGCTTGAATCGTGAACTGATCCTTTCGACAGGAAGAGTGATAGAAAAAATAAAGAGAGAAAACAAAAATAAAATGGTGAATTATAATTGTGAGTAGGATAAAAGTACAACACGGGACTACCGTATCCAACTATTTTTTGTGTTTATTTCCGTCTTCATCTCTTTGCTACAAGTGGCGATTAAAAAACAAATGACAAAGATCATTTATTCCCCGGTTAGGCAAATGGTGTCACGTATTAACTCATAAATGGCGTTGACCATGACATTAGTTACAGATAGTGGCAAATTTTTCAGTTACTCACTTTCTGAAGTTAAAAATTCCGAAAAAGCTTGAAATGCATTAAATAAGTAAATCCAGGAGGAACACTACTAAGGCGTTATGCGGTACGCGTGCATCTTTCGGTTTGGCGGGAAAATAGGAATCATACTTGCCGGGAGCTAATGCAGTGCTGTATATAACGGTGAATCCAAAAGATAAAAGAATTCGCCGGCCACAAATTATAGATCGTTTTCACTGTCACGCAACAAAAAATTAAATTGGAAACCGTCCAGTGGAAGAAGCCAAGAAAATGACATGCTATAAAAGACTAATATAAAAACAATTTGTCCAAGTCTCAGGTCTTTGTGGCCCACAGTTTCTGAGTTATTTGCCGAAACGTTTCACGCACCTTTTTAGAGCTTTGAATGGGGACGCCATATTGGTGCACCGTTTTGGTGCACCAATATGGCCGCCGGAAATAAACAAAAACATCTGGAGTTCACTTTTCCTATAAAGCTCTTTCTTTTCACTCGAGAACTAGCATACGTACGCATAGACATATCTTCTAATACCTGAAGTGGTTATACTGCTGAAAATCAAGAGGAGAGACTTTTTTTCAACGAGACAGCATTCCTATTTTGGTGTCACGCACTGTGAAAACTCGGAAGTTCAAATTGCTGTATTTTGCAAATGAAACATGCTACATAAATGGAAACTTGTACAAAGATATACTTTTTGTTTATCTTCAACCTAGTGTAAATACGAATTCGTAAAACCTTGCTATTTTGACTTTACAATTTGAGGACGTCACAGTAAAAACCATCTATAGAAAAAGCTTAATCTAGATAAAAGATTAAAAAACCACCTTCAGTGGAGAAACTATTTAACGATTTTTACTCTTTAACCATGCACTTCCGTATGTTGAATGTTTTCAAACGTTAAAGGCCTCTTGGTGATACACTATTAACAGTTGTAAAAATCTTTACCTTTCATTGTGTTATCATCAAAGTTCAGCTCTTTTCCGGTACCAAGTGACGTAACATCATGGTCACATGCTTCTCCGTTTCCAATCTGTGCCATAATGGTTTGACCTGGAAAAATCCGTAAAAGGCTTTAAATTAATATTCTCTTCACTTGTATAAGCCCTGGTACCAAAACAACCATTCATTTTGCCACAAGTGGTAAACTAACATTAGGTCACGGGTTTAAACCCCGTTGAAGTCCTGAATTTTTTTTCAGGCTTCTTTACGCAATTGCATAAATTGCGTTCACTGCGACGATCATTTCTTCATTTTCCAGACTTTTATTGCCGAAAAAAAAGGTCAATTAAAATTCTGTGGCAGGCAGTCATGAAACGCGCGGTGAAGTAATTTTCATATCACAGGACAGTACATGTAAGCTGATTCACTTTTCTATTGCGCTTTCAATCAAAACGTGAGAATGCTTTCCAGAATTCAGTGGTCCACTCGCTCAGGCCACCTTAGTAACCAGCCATCACCAACTTACGTTTCGACAATCTCGGTGGCTGATTCATCTTCAGATTCAGAGCAATGTTCTTTTTCTTCAGTTATAAATAATAATTTTGTTACGTAGTCAATCGACTTAGTAACAGGGAGTTACAGTGCCACTTCAGTAACGCGTAACAGAACCATCCCCGTCGTGTATTTGAAAACAGATTCAGGAGTTAATTGCAGCAATGTGCTATCATTAAAATGACCCTTATAAACATATTATCTCATTTTCGTGCAAGTGAAATAAAATTACTTATAGCTTTTTAGAACTTAAGGTAAAAAGCTTAATTCGTTATTGATCAGTAATACCGGCTTTGTTGATAAAAATTCGTGATAAACTACCAAATCTTAAGATTGGATTAACACTAAAATAAAGTTTTCAAATAATAATAATAATAATAATAATAATAATAATAATAATAATAATGGTACCATGTGAAGGTGCTGTGGTTGCACCATAGAATTTCGGCATCCATTATTATAAATGTCTTTCTAATTGTTTCTGTTGATGGGTTCAACCGCATAACAAATTATCACGGAAATATTGTTTGGTACTAAAGTGAAAAGCTTTCGACAACCGTAACTGGGCTCAATATCACACTATCGAAGCCGGTCTTGCAGTAGAAGTATACGCATGCAAAATAAGATTGGAGCGGCTAGGGGTATAAAAGGTACCTCGTGAAAATTTGCCGAATACCACAATACCGCAAAATTTCACAATGTAAGGCGCTAAAACTGTAAAACTCTACCATACTCTCCCCTCCCCGAGACAGACGTTTAATTCCAAATGTTCCAACCGTAGGTAGGAGTACCTAGAAGCAACGCAAATTCAAGACTTCAAATTAACTGGCCCATTTTTGTTGGTTGCAGGCCCTTTCACCGGAGCTGAGGGTGCTTTGTTTTCCAGTTGAGTGTATTTCGGTTTCCAAAAAATACAGGATACTTGGTTCTTTTCCAATTATACTCCTTTTCATACTTGCGGGGAGCTAATGCAGTGTTTTCTATAACGGTGAATCCNCATAGAATTTCGGCATCCATTATTATAAATGTCTTTCTAATTGTTTCTGTTGATGGGTTCAACCGCATAACAAATTATCACGGAAATATTGTTTGGTACTAAAGTGAAAAGCTTTCGACAACCGTAACTGGGCTCAATATCACACTATCGAAGCCGGTCTTGCAGTAGAAGTATACGCATGCAAAATAAGATTGGAGCGGCTAGGGGTATAAAAGGTACCTCGTGAAAATTTGCCGAATACCACAATACCGCAAAATTTCACAATGTAAGGCGCTAAAACTGTAAAACTCTACCATACTCTCCCCTCCCCGAGACAGACGTTTAATTCCAAATGTTCCAACCGTAGGTAGGAGTACCTAGAAGCAACGCAAATTCAAGACTTCAAATTAACTGGCCCATTTTTGTTGGTTGCAGGCCCTTTCACCGGAGCTGAGGGTGCTTTGTTTTCCAGTTGAGTGTATTTCGGTTTCCAAAAAATACAGGATACTTGGTTCTTTTCCAATTATACTCCTTTTCATACTTGCGGGGAGCTAATGCAGTGTTTTCTATAACGGTGAATCCGCAAGATAAAAGGATTCGTCGGCCACTAATTCTAGAAAAAGCCTGATCGAGATAAAAAGTTAAAAACCGCCTTCAGTAGAGATTATCTTTAACGACTTTCACTCTTTAACCATACACTTCCGTATGTTGAATGTTTTCAAATGACGTTTTTTTTCCCTTTTCTATGTCTTTTATTTCATTTCTCCTTAGTTTGCTATGTTAAAGGCCTTTTAGTGATACACTATCAACAGTTGTAAGAATCTTTACCTTTCAGTGTGTCATCATCAAAGCTTAGCTCTTGCCCGGTACCAAGTGACGTAACATCACGGTCACATGCTGGTCCGTTTCCACTCTGTGCCATAACGGTTTGATCTGGAAAAATCAAGTATGTTTAAAGCTTTAAACTAATATTATCTTCACTTGTATAAGCACTGGTACCAAAACAGCCACTCATTTTGCCACAAGCGGTAAACTCACATTAGTAAAAAACTTACATTGAAACAAATCAATCAAAATTCTGTGGCAGGCAGTCATGAATCTCGCGCTGAAGTCATTTTCGTACGACAGGACAGTACACGTAATCTGATTCAGTTTTCCATTGTGCTTTCAATCAAGACATGAAACTGCTTTCCAGAATTCAGTAGCCCACTCGCTCAGGCCACCCTAGTAACCAACCGTTGCCAACTCACGTTTCGACAATCTCGGTAGCTGATTCATCTTGAGACTTAGAGAGATGTTTTTTTTTTTTCATTATTTATTTTTTTGTTACATAATCGATCCATGTAGTAGCAGCGAGTTACAGTGCCACTTCAGTAACGCGTGACAGAACCATATTTGAAAACAGAATCAGGAGTCAATTGCAGCAATGTGCCATCATTAGAATGACCCTTATAAACATATTGTTTCTTTTTGGTCCAAGTGAAACTCGATTAAGTTTACTTGCAGCTTTTAAGGACTGAAGGAGATAATGGTCGTAATTTGCAACTGCTTTCGTTATTGATAATACTTTGTTGATAAAAGTTGTTGATAAAAACATTGTTAATTAGATAAATCCCGCTTGCTACTTAAAGATATTTGAAGGCTATGACCACATTGACAACAACACTTTTTTTACTTTCAAATTACAAAAACTTAAGATTGGATTAACACTAAAATAACTTTTTAAAAGAAGAATCATAATAATCATAAGCATAATCATAATGATGCTAATAATTATAATCATAATCATAATCATAATCATAATGAGTAATAATAATAAATGTTATCATGTCAAGGTGCTGTGGTTACAGTATACGATTTCGGCATCCATTATTATAAATGTCTTTCTAATTGTTTCTGTTCGTGGGTTCAACGAGGGTCTTCAACCGCATAACAAATTATCATGGAGAGATTTCTGTTTGGCACTGAAGTGAAAACCTTCTACACCCGCAACTGGGCACCACATCACACTATCGGAGCCGGTCTTGAAGTAGAATTATACGCATGCTCGAAAATTAAGATTGCAGGCGGCAGGGGTATACCGAACTCCGTAACACCGCAAAGAAAAATCGACAAATTCAGCAAAACCATGCTAAAAATCACCAAGCCAAAAACAAAAAATTCCGCTTGTTTAGTAATGCCACAATATCAGAATTCAAGACCACAATAACATAAGTACCGCATGAAAATTTGGGAAACACCACACGTGACTGTAAAATTTCTCATGAATGTGAGGAGCTAAAAATTTAAAACTCTATTATGCTCTCCCCTCCCCGAGGCAGACGTTTGATTCCAAATACCCCACGCCATTGTAGTTTATTTCAGGCATTTTCACCGGAGTTGATGGTGCTTCGTTTTCCAGTTGAGTGTATTTCGGTTTCCAAAAAATAGAGGATACTTGGTTCTTTTCCCATTCGTGGTTGTTTCCTTTTAACTTGTAGATATCTGCGATTCAGCATCGTAATCGACAGTTTTGAGGTTATAAGTACGTCATAAGCACTGATGAAAACTTTCGATAAAGAAATTTGGGGTGGAACGAAACCGCAGTGGAGGTACTCCGGAATTTTGGTAACGGAGATGATCGAAGGATTTGTTGGGTTTGAAATTTTTGATTCCAGGATTCTTTTGGGGCAGGAAACTTTGGCAAGTATTTTTTTAGTTGGCTTGACCAAGGCAAAATGATCATTCACGTCTCTTGAAATCCGTAATAACCCTCTGGAAAGAAACTTGCAATGGTATAAAAAGAATAAATAGTGAATTAAAATTGTGAGTACAAAAGATAAGAGTACAATGCGGACTATTGTGTGCAACTTTTTTTGTGTTAGTTTCTGTCTTCGTCTCTTTGCTATAGATTAAAACAAAAAATATGACAGAGATCATTTATTCCCCGGATAGGCATATGGTATCACTTGTTAGCTCTAAAACTGCCAAAAAAGCTTGAAATGCATTACATTTGACTAAGCGTTATGCGCAGTACGTGCGCATCTTTCGGGTTGGCGGGAAAATAGGAGTCGTACTTGCCGAGAGCTAATGCAGTGCTGGATACAACGGTGAATCCGCGAGAGAAAGTAATTCGTTGACCACGAAATCTAAAACAAGCCTAATCTAGATAAAAAATTTAAAAACCCCCTTCACTAGAGATAATGTTTAACGACTTTCACTCTTTAACCACTTTTGTATGTTGAATGTTTTCAAATGATGTTTTTTTTTTCTTTTCTGTATCTTTTATTTAATTTCTCCTTAGTGTGCTATGTTAAGGTGATTCGCTGGAAGTGCACTGCGCATCTCTTACTGCGCATAACAAGATGGCCGCCGTAAGAAAAAAAGCATCTCAGTAACATTATTAAAATGAAGTTTACTGAAGAGAAAAGCTATTGGAAATTTTTGCTTGCGGTTGTTTCTTGCCGAGGTGAGACTCAGTGTGTTGGGAATGTGCATAACGGAAGTAGTACGCGCGCGTGTTGCTGAGTTCGACTTCCTCACGGAGAACCTCGATAGTGGATGTTAAACTTGTTCTTTCTTTGATTTTCATTTAAACACTTTCTTTATCACAATCTGTCCTAAATGAGATATCTCGATGTAAATTCTGCAAAAACGGATTTTTTAAATGCTTTCTTCCCCCTTTCACATACATGACATTTTGAAACGCGCCCAAGTCCTCTCTCAAAAATCGGAGAAAATCAATTTGGTGCAGACTTCCTGTAGCTCTACCGCAAAAACGAGTACGGTGACCCCCATTTTTTATTTCATGATTTTAATGATGACAGTGCTTCCTTTCGATGAGAAAAAAAATTGGCACAAATCTATGTTCGGTTTTTTGGCAATTTCACTAAATTGTACGGATTGAGCTATCACGGGTCGAATAGCGCGTGTCCAATTTAATTCTGCTTTGGAGCGTATATTAAAAACAAGGGTATTAAGAGGCATTTTTCTGGTACGTAAGTAGATAAACAATACATTTAAGTCAAATCCTGTGCGATACCATATGCATTATCGAAAAAACCTCTCCTTTTTGTCTAATTTTGGGCTACACGCTGTTTTTGTCAAAGGGTCCTAAATAGCCATATTTGTCAGCATTCTGACGTCAAAACAAGCCCCGTGACCCCCACTTTTTATTACTTTTTTTATCAACCTCTTGACTTGTTATATGAGTGTACCAAGTTTCATCTACAATCTATGTTAGATTCTTTTACTAAGGAATCACCTTAAAGGCCTTTTGGTGATACACTATTAACAATTTCAAGAATCTTCACCTTTCAATGTGCCATCATCAAAGTTCAGCTCTTGTCCGGTACCAAGTGACGTAACATCACTCTCACTTGCAGCTCCGTTTCCGTTCTGTGCCATTATGGTTTGATCTGTAAAAATCAGTATTAAATAAAGCTTTAAATTAATATTAAGTCACTTGTATAAGCACTGGTACCAAAACAGCCATTCATTTAGCCACAAGGGGTAAACTTATATTAGCATAAAACTTTTATTGAAACAACTTAATTAAAAAATTCTGTGGCAAGCAGTCATAAAAAGCGCGACAGTCATGTAATCTGATTCAGTTTTCCTTTGCGCTTTCAATCAAGACGTGAAACTGCTTTCAGAATTCAATGGCCCACTCACGGCTGAGGCCACCCTAGTAATCAACCATTGCGAACCTACGTTTCGACAACCTCAGTGGCTGATTCTTCAGATTCAGGGCGATGTTTTTCTTCAATTATTTATTTTTTTGTTACGTAGTTAATCCATTTAGTAGCAGCGAGTTACAGTGCCACTTCAGTAACGCGTGACAGAACCATATTTAAAAACAAAATCAGGAGTTAATTGCAGCAATGTGCCATCATTAGAATAACTCTTAAGAAACATATTATTTCTTTTTGGTCCAATTAAGTGAAACTAGGTTAAGTTTACTTGTATATCATAGCTTTATGGGACTTAAGAAGATAATAGCCATGATTTGCAACAGCTTTCGATATTGATAATACTTTGTTGATAAAAATTCCTCATAAAAACATTGTTAATTAGATAAATCCTGTTTGCTCTTAATAAATATTTGACGGCTATGACCACACTGACAACAACACTTTTTAGTTTGCTGTGTTAAAGGCCATTTGGTGATACACTATTAACAGTTGTAAGAATCTTTACCTTTCAGTGTGTCATCATCAAAGTTCAGCTCTTGTCCGGTACCAAGTGATGTAACATCACGGTCACATGCTGCTCCGTTTCCACTCTGTGCCATGATGGTTTGATCTGGAAAAATCAGTATAAATCTGTAAATTAATATTACCTTCAATTGTATAAGCACTGGTACCGAAACAGCCATTCATTTTGCCACAAGTGGTAAACTTACATTAGAATAAAATTTTTATTGAAACAAATCAATTATTGTGGCAGGCAGTCATGAAACGCTCGGCGAAGTCATTTTCATACAACCGGACAGTACACGTAATCTGAATCAAACTTGTATTGCACTTTCGATCAAGAGTGAAACTGCTTTTTAGAATTCATTGGCCCACTCACGGCTCAGGCCACCCTAGTAACAAACCATTGCGAATTCACGTTTCGGCAACCTCGGTAGCTGATTCATCTTCAGATTCAGAGCGATGTTTTTGACAATTATTTACTTTTTTGTTACGTAGTCAATCCATTTAGTAGCAGCGAGTTACAGTGCCACTTCAGTAAATCGTGACAGAACCATATTTAAAAACAGAATCGGGAGTTAATTGCAGCAATGTGTCATCATTACAATGACCCTTAAATACCACATTATTTCTTTTTGGTCCAATTAAGTGAAACTTGGATAAGTTTATTTGTATATCACAGCTTTATAGGACTTAAGACGATAATAGTCATAAAATGCAACAGCTTTCGTTATTGATAATACTTTGTTTACAAAAGTTCCTGATAAAAACAATGTTAATTAGATAAATCCCGTTTGCTACTTAAAGATATTTGGCGGCTATGACAACACCGACAACAACACTTTTCTAACTTACAAACTAGCAAAATTTAAGTATGGATTAACACTAAAATAACCTTTTCCAATAATAATCATCATCATCATCATGTTCATAATAATATGTGAAGGTGCTGTGGTTGCACCATAGGATTTCTGTATCCGTTAATATAAATGCAGCCTTTCTAAATGTTTCTGCTGATGGGTTCAACGACGGTCTTCAACCGCATAACAAATTACCATATGAAAATTGTTTGGTAGTGGAAGTATACGCATGCTCAAAAATTAAGACTGGAGCGGCTATTGGAGCGGCTAGGGGTATACTGAACTCCGTAACCCCGAAAAGAAAAATCGAAAAATTCGACAACTTCAACCATGCTAAAAATCGCTGAGCCAATAACAAAAAAAATCCACATGTTTAAAAATACCACAATATCAGAATTCAAGACTACAATTACATAACTACCGCATGAAAATTAAATTTGCCAAACACCACAATACCGCAAAATTTCTCAATGTAAGACGCTAAAAATGTAAAACTCTTCTATACTCTCCCCTCCCCGAGACAAACATTTGATTCCAAATACCCCACGGTGGGTAAGAGTACCTAGAGGCAAGGCAAATGCCCAAAGGGGATGGTCACACTTCAAAGTGACTGACCCATTTTAGATTATTGCGGGCCTTTTCACTGGAGTTGAGGGTGCTTCGCTTTCCAGTTGCGTGTCTTTCGGTTTCCAAAAAATAGAAGATACTTGGTTCTTTTACCATTCGTAGTTGTTTCCTTTTTACTTGTAAGTCTCTCCGATTCAGCTTCGTTTTCGACAATCTGTTTTGCGGTTATGAAGTGCGTCATAAGCAAAACGTTCGATAAAGAAATTTGGGGTGGAACGAAACCCCAGTGGAGGTACTCCCGAATTTTAGTGACGGCGATCATCGAAGGACTTTTTGGGTTTGAAATTTTCGAAGCCGAGATTCTTTTGGGGTAGGAAAATTTGGCATGTATTTTTTTAGTTTGCTTGACTTAAACTGAAGAATCTTGGTGGTGCGTACTTCTGTAGAGGATTATTTTGGGGGTTAAGTTTTGGTTCAGGGAATTTTGGAGGATTTGATTTTTTTCCCCATTCGATCATTCACGTCTCTTGAAATCCGGAATAACCCTTTTGGAACAAAACTTGCTTTAGTATAAAAAAATAAAAGGGGAATTATAATTGTGAGTACAAAAGATAAGAGTACAATGCGGACTATTGTGTGTACACTTTTTTTGTGTTCATTTCCGCCTTCGTCTCTTTGCTACAGATTAAAACAAAAATGTGACAGAGATCATTTATTCCTCGGATAGGCAAATGGTGTCACTTGTTAACTCATAAATGGCGATAACCATGACATGACTGACATTGGTCACAGACTTGTGAAACAGTGGCAAATTTGGTCCTTCAGTTACTCACTTTCTGAAGTTTAAAAATGCCAAAAAAAGCCAGAAATGCATTAACTTTGTCGCTCCAGAGAACACTACTAAATCGTTATGCGGTACGTGTGCATCTTTCGTGTCAAGGAGAAAATAGGAATCACACTTGCAGGGTGAGTTCTGTATATAACGGTGAATCCGCGAAATAAAGGAATTCGTCGACCACAAATTCTGCAAAAACCCTAATCTAGATAAACAAATTAAAAAACCACCTTCAGTAGAGATAATTTTTGACGACTTTTACTCTTTAACCACTTCCGTATATTGAATGTTTTCAAATTTTTGACGT
>CALNXI010004688.1:0-16026 GCA_942486025.1 Porites evermanni | reverse complement strand
GTACCACATTCAAGTTCAGTCTTCGCGTGCCCGCCGAGGAAAGAACACAATCGATATCATGCGCATTTATCTTCTTCGTCTTCCAGATTCTTGATTTTATTTGTGCGATGGTTTCGACTTTTAATTTTTGATTGCATGACAGTGAGCACAAAGTTGAACGGGAACCAAGAGAGCGTGATTTTATTCGATTTCACCAAATCCGAAACAAGATCAAGTACAGAACCACGGTCGCCGCACTCTCCTGTGAACGAATGGCTTCATCGGCTCTCGATGCAATACGTTTTAACTTATTTAAATTTTTAGCCGTTTCTCCAAGGATACGACGATTACTCGCCTTCTAAAAAACAAGGATAAGTTAGAACTAAAAATACGTAAAAAATACTTTACAGTTGTTCGGCAGTTCACGTATCGGCGAGTATCGAGCGACCATGCCTCATAGTTCTGCTCGCAGTTCTTAAACGCTTGCTTTCCTCTTAAACGGATAAGCAAACCGTTTAAACGTTTTCCCTAGAGCGTTAAACGGATGAGCAAACCGTTTAAACGTTTTCACGAATGCATGAAACGGATGCAATTTTTTTTAAACGGATAAGCAAACCGTTTAAACGTTTTCGTTAAAGCATTAAACGGATGCAACTTTTTTTAAACGGATAAGCAAACCGTTTAAACGCTTGCATGAACCTATTAAACGGATTTAAACGGATAGTAAACGGTTTCACCATTTAAACGGAAAAGCGTTAGTGTCCGTTTTCCCAAAGAGGGTCACAATTTAGTTCACGGCACTAGCTCTCTTGGTGAGCTCTTGTTCTCAGCTATACCTGGTTTGGTACTTAAAACTATGTGGTCATTTAACTCAATCAATCATATTCTCAACCAGCTACCGATTGTAGATTAATGGAAGGAAAGCTTTCCATGGGACTTTTTAGTTCAATATGCTTTAATGACCATGCAATCGTAAGAAATTTCAATCCTAAGAAATTTCACTCTTTGAAGCTTTTCAAAGATTTGCCACCAACTTGAAGGGAATTGTCATATGATCACCTTTGATTATACAACCGCGCTTGACGTGTAGTCAAGAATGTCATTCTGATTACAGCGTAACTGAGCCAAAATACTAAACGTTACTGATCTTTTTCACTCCTCGAAAGTTCGCCGCGAAAGTTGGTCTAAATCCTGCGAACATAAAGGCTGAGGACTCGTGGCCTTTATTATAGCCTTGATGAGGTGGAGGGAGGCTATCTATGTCGACAAAAGTACCATTGATTTTCCTATTTTTCTCCTATTTTTTAATACAAAGTTTCCTATTTTTCCTATTTTCTCAATCTCGAGTTTCCTATTTTCTTATTTTTTTTGAGCAACCATGCTGCTGGACACCCTGTATACCGATTCATAAGGAAGATTTTCACACATATTCCATACAATAGGTGAGAAAAAGACAGGAAATGCAAGGTTCCATGCACAGTTTCAGGTCGATTTACAGAGCTTTGATCAAAACATTGTCAGTTTCAAGAATAGTTTATTCTAACCATAAGAAAAAAACTTTAATTAGAAGTTGAATTTTTCACTATTTCTCTTTCACTTTTTACATTCAGTTCATTTTATTTGCCGGAAAGGAAGCCTGAGAAATTAAAAGTTTGATCAATTCACACTCACGCATTCTAGTCTTATTTTAAACTTTACTGTGGAAGGACATCTTTGAGTAGGGAATAAGTCAGCACAGAATTTGATTGTCGGCGAATTTCTGTAATTGTCCATCGTTCTGCTAGTGAGAAGCTAGGCGTTGTTCACTCGTCTTGCTTGTTTGGGGCTGACTCTTATTCCTGTCAAAGAGAGAGAAAGGGTGTCTGGCAAGGTTTCCAATGAATGATTTGTGAACTCGTGTCTGGCAAACTCTCCAAGTGTTTATATATACACAGTTATATGCACCTTACAATTTCTTCTGCGCTTAACAAGTGTCATTAAACTTTTGGTCCATAACTTTCACTGAAACAACTGCTCCACAGAATGTCACTGATAACATGTAATGCAAAAGAGTGTCGAAGTATGAATGCACAATAAATGTCACAAAATCTACCTAAGCGTTCCCTTGGGGATGTTCTGTCTTTACGTCATCTTAACCATTTCGTACTTGCGGGCGCAAACAATAGAAACGTCATCATTACCTACCGATTCCTCACAGCCCTTGTTCAAGCAAATCAAGATTTTTTCCATATAGACTGTATGACTGTATATTTCAACTGTAAGTACTTTCCTTAATATACACACGAGTTACTAGAGTGCCTTCTCGGGATTTTGCCTTCTGGGAGAAATCCCTGCAGGGGCAATTATGATCTTCTCTTTGTTCGCTTTAGAACTTTGATTTGCTTGACTGCATGTTAATGTACTAGTTACTTAATAAACGCTTGTAACATTGTAAGCTTCAGAGAGGGCTTTGCTTTTCTTGGTGGTAATACAGTGTGTTAATCAAGCTTAAGTTTAATCGATTTTTGTCATTTTCTAATTTGCAGATAGCGATAACTCTGATCTTGATAAAGTAAGTGTCTGTAATCTCGCTGAAATGCAACAGAGCGTACCATCTACTGATGATGGTAAGTCCAAGATTGTAAAATTAATGGAATTTTTTTTAATACAAGTAGAAATTTGTTAGTATTTCAAATGCATATCTTAATGATGCCATTGATTGGTGGAAGCTTGGATTGCAATATTATTTTTTTATTAGCAGTTTAATTAGAAAAATATTTTTGTTGTTTTTAACCATGCTCCTGAAAGACAACATGAATAGATAACAATTTTGTGATAATAGTGACTAGCCTTCACTCAGTTACATATCATCATACCTTGAGTGTCATTTCCCCGCCAATCTGTCATTGTCACCTGCTATTTAGCCTGTGTTTTTTGTATACCTGTGGTGTTGAAACATAGACTGCTTTCAACCAGATCCAGGGCAAGCAAATGTTTACTTCTCCACAGATGATCTTGAGGCTGCATTGATGAGTTGCAACAACATTCTCACCACATATAAGGATCCTGCAACGAAAAAATGGGACACCAGAATGTCCAATTTAACCATGAAATGGGATAGCAGCCGGAAACTTCTGCTGGAGGCTGTCCGTAGTTGTGAGGGCCTGCCTTCACCTAACATCTGCCCACATTGTTGTGAGGGGAAAGTCCTTATAAGATGTAGTGACTGTCCCAAGAGATTTTACTGTCCTTCCTGTGATGGAAAGGTACATTCATCCTTGCCTTTCCATGGCAGAGAAGGGTTTTGTAAATGGTTTCTTTGAGGCTATCCCTCTAACAATTACCATTGGTGAAAATGGATTAAAGAAAGTATGTAGGTAAGCTGTTAAAAATCAGCTTTTGACTAAAGAAGCTAGTGAACAGTACACAGCCACTCAGGTGTAAATTGCCCCTCCAAATATAAGCCCCCCGGGGGCTTGTATTTGGAAAATTGCCCTCAAATACAAAGTAAAACAAAGCAAAAACTGTAAATTTACTTCCAACTATAAAACGCAAATTTCCCTCCATAGATAAGCTCCTCCGAATATAAGCCCCTCCAAAAATAAGCCCCTCAAAAAGGGCCTTTGAAAAATATAAGCCTCGAGGCTTATTTTCGGAATTGTACGGTATCATTGGGGAAAAGGCCTCATTTCTGTCCTGCTTTATAGTGGATGGTAATCTGCTCACTGTAGATGTATTTTAAGAATTTTTTTTTTTTAAATTCCCATTGCAGAGCATATATGTTTTTGCCAATGCTGTACTTAAGCCCTAAACAAATAGCGGTTTTCTTACTTCAATTTTTGCAATGCATGCATCATTTTGACAGGCACCTACTATCAGTCATGCCACCTTTAGCCAATCTTTCAAAGAGTGGAAGTTTTGCCGGTTGGAATTAGAGGGTCTCCAAGGGCTGGACTGGGTGAAGTGTCCAACATGTTCCATTTTTCAGCACTCTTGTCATGTGGATGGTAACATGAAACTGTACAGATACAAGTCATCAGGAAGGTAGTGTTAAGTTCATATTGCTATTACAAAAAATTAACATTCTATGGTGACTGTATGTGTTTGATTATTTTTCATAATACTTTCTAGTGCTTTCCCAGTACATGTAAGCATTCAACTTCTTAACCCTTTAAGCCCCAATATCCACATACAAATTCTCCAAACTGATCTCCATACATTTCCTTTACGCATGAATTGAGAGAATTTGATAGAAGATCAGGGCACTTTCCCTTAAGTAATCATTTTATTAATTCTCATAACCTAATTGCTTGACATTGTATGGATATTGTTAGGAGAAAATTGACGTTACTCACTGTTGGGACTTAAAGGGTTAAAGCAAAAGTTTTCCTGAGTGAGGGTTACTTCTTTAAATTGGCAAGCTACATTTAGTCTACAAATAATTCATACTTGGCATTGATACTTGTCTTGTAGTTTGACATAAACTTTTTTAAGTCATAAGTATGATGAGCTAAAATATTATTGCATGTATTTGTTTGTTTGTTTATTTTTTATAGCTTTCTATGGGCAGGCTTTAAGGGTTAGAGAACAGAATAGCAAAAAAAGCATTTTCTTATGAATAATGGCCATCTTTAAAGGAGGAGATAATAACAACAAAAAGAAATAGAGAGAATCTTTAAAAAGAACTTTCAAAATCATTTCATATGGAATATCACTTGAATGTGATTTGGCCTTAATTATTTGTTTTCTTATTCTTTTAGTCAGCGAAGGCCATCTTATTATGAAAATATTATTATTGCCAACAAGCGCAAAGTAGACAACCACTTGAAGCCAGTACATTCAAAGACATCCAGATCTAAGGTTATTATAATACATTTTTTTCTTCACTATTATTTTTTTCCAGGAGGTATGGTTGAATTATCTTCCAATTGCTTTTGTTTATGTTATAGCATAATGCATTTAATAAAACTAACAATCAAAGCTGTGCTTAAAATAAGGCCAAAATTTATTGATAAAATGTTTGATTTCTACTAAGTGAATCAAAGTGATACTTTCATGTTACATCACATGTTATTCTAGGACTTATTCCATAATGCATCTGCTTCAGTGCTTTGGGTTTAGCTTTATGATACGATATACTTATATCTGATTCAAATCTCCTAATCTTCTTTCATTTTGTTCTTACAGGAGAGTGATAATAGATGTGGAGACACTCACTGGCGCGCTGCAAACAATGGAGGCAGAAAGTCAGCTAAACTAGATGAGACCAGACTTGAGATTGCAGGTCAAATGGAATACATGTAATATTGATTATGATCAGGGCTATCACTAATATTTTAAGTTGTCAGGTAAATGGAAAGAGTGGGCAGGAAATCTGTCAGCTATTGATGATGTCTTTCGGTTCTACAGTGGCTATTTTCTTTATTTTTGTATTAAAGTAAGTGGGGGTCATGGTTATAGTAACTGTGTATAATCCCTGACCCCTGGCGCTGAATGACAGCCCTGATGCTAATGAAATAATTCTTTCACATGTAGTATTGTAATTATTATTATTGATTTTATTGTCATTATCAATGTTTTTATTGTTGCCATTTGTTATTAGTACAAGAAAAGTTGTTATTACCAGGGAAGTTGTGCTAAGTATAAACTGCAACTTCAATTAACAGGTTGTAGGCGTGGCCTAGCCCAGTGGACTGTTAACATGTTCCAAGGAGAACTATATGGCTATGCAAACTATATTCACCCAAAGAAAATGATACCAGCTGGTGTCAAGTATTGTTGGGAGGATATAGGTTGTAAGTACTGGAAGTGGGCAAGAAAGGCAGTTGGTCTTGAAGGAAGTGGCATGAAGCCTGCCCTGTCCATAATGCATGGAAAGGCTCACAATTGGATGTGTCAGGTAATAAAGTCAGGTTTGTTGAAAATAAACTCACTAAAATTAAATTTATGATTTAACACGATACCGAAATGATTGAATAGTAAATTAATATATGGTTATCAAGGTTTTGCTCTAAGAAAAAACTGAAGGGGTTCATCCTCTGAACCTGTGAAATCTAGGATAAGAAGTAAGATTTTCTAGTCACCTAGGAACAGAAGGGGCCACCAGGCACTGCTGGAGTACAGCCTTGACGATGCTGCACTGTAGTTTATGAGAAAGAAATGCAATCTCAAACCTGACTGCAAAATGTCTACAGAATATGTCACATTTTTTAGGTCTTAATATTTTAGTTAATATGACCCTAAACAATTGAATATAATTTTATTATCAGGTAATATGGGGTGGTTGTTGGCAAGATGGGAGTGCTGCCTCCACTGGTGAAGAAGTGGAGCAGATAAACTCTCATATGTCACGATGTGGAAACACAACTAAGTATATGCTTCCTGAAAGTAAGAGTTTTGTCACCCATGGTTTATTATTTGGGAATTCAACCAACCCAGACAGGCAGCAGTTTAAAAACTGAATTGGGTAGTTTCACACTTCTTCACTTTTTTCTCACCTGTTGCATGTACTCATTTTACCTATTGATTATTATATTTTGATCACTTGTTGCCATCTTAGTTGTCCAGGCACAAGCTCCCTATTAATGCATAAACATGTGAGGAACTTAACGGACTTATTCACAACAGGGTTTTCTTTCTTTTAGTTAATGCTAGGCTAATCGAGAGTAAGCCTTCAAGGAGAAAGCTGTGCAGGGTACAGCCGGCGTTTGCCTACAAGACGAGATAGAAATGTTGGTTTCCTGCATAGAGCTTATATCACAGTCAATGAACAATTTGCCTGGTATGTTGGTGCTTTTTTTCCCTTTGGCTATTGTCTATATATGGAAAATTTAGCTCAAAGGGATGCCTTTCTTTAAGCGAGTTGTTTGTCATTTTTTTTAAAAAACTTTTGTTTCTTTGTTGGTAATTTTTCATATCAAACGCAGATTCATCCAAGCAACGAATACGCCTCCGCAGTAAAATTACTGCTGAGAAGGCAAAACTAACTTCCCGTGTACAGAGGTACAATGAAAACAGACATTATGCATGTGGTAAGCATCCTTCGACATCTACTCAGTGTACTTTGTCCGAGATAATCAAAGGAAACTTCCCCTGGGGAATAATGAAGGTGAATCTGTTGTTCTGTTATAGCATTTTTTTTTTTTTCAGTCCCGTCAAGTTTATGTCCAATTTATAGCGCAAACCTCTACCGCTTAGAGTAAAGTTAGTTTTTTTTTTTTTTTTTTTCAGTCCAGTCAAGTTGATGTCCAATTTATAGCGCAAACCTCTACCGCTTAGAGTAAAGTTAGATGAAAAAGAGAATTTACAAACTCCACTTATTGCTATTGCTGTCCACGGCTGCTTCTTACTCACCTGTAACTGACAGGTGATTGTGGAATCCTGTGTTACATTATTTCTGCTCACTCTGTGTGATGTTGCTACGCCGTGCTGACGAGGCCCAAAAAGACCGAAACAGCAAAACGTCACATCGTCCTTATAAATTATAGGTTTCCTTTTCTCATTTCTTCGTAATAATAGAAATGGTAAATGGCATTTGCATATTTTTGTTTGGAATTTGTTACCTTTATTTTAGATACACCAATCCGAATAAAAAGAATGATCGTCGAAAAGCATGAGATCATGAAGAGGTGGGAAGAGGAAGTCTCGCTTCTCAAGAAGGAGATGGTTAACTTCATTTCGTGGTACATGGATGTCGAAATTCCGCGACTCAAAAAATGTCGCAGAGGGGATGCAAGCGAAAATTGATGGTCAATGACAAGTTACTTCCTTATATGTTGCTTTTTGAACCATTTCGTTGGAAATCAGCAGATATTTTTTATTCCTTATCGATTTTTCTATCTCCGTGTCTTTTTCTCTTAAGATCGTATGACATGCTTTCCTGATAGATGTGACCACGAGCCCCCAATAGACGCCATCCCAATGGAAGCATCTCTGGAATCAGATGTACGTCTTATGAGGGCATACTGTGTTTGTAATTTCACTAGTCAAGGGTTTTTCCATTCGTTAACTTGAACGTGACGCTAAAAGCAGGTTAATTCATCGATGAATTAGGAAGGTTTAAATTTCCGTTCTGTCGGTAACTTGGAAATACTTGGTACGGCAGCAGTTGGGGCATTTAGGAGAAAAAGCAAAATCAGTAAATGACCATATCCTCCAGGCCCCGGTTGTTCAAACGTTGGATAGCGCTATCCACCGGATAAATAGTAATATCATGCTCAACCTCATCAAATAATTGTTTATAAATCACTATCCAGCGGATAAGTATTAGGGAAACTAATTGCACTATCCACTGGTTAGACATTTATCCGGTGGATAGCGCTATCCATATTTTGAACAACCGAGGCCAGCACACTACAAAAAGTTGCGACTAAACTTCCATCCCTCTTTCTCCATGCCGGGTGATCGAACAGAAAAGTGGATGGGGTTGTCTTTCCAGCTAATTCGATCTTAAACAAGCAAAAGAAAACGTAGGCGTTTCTGGTGAAATACGAACTGGGGAAAGCGTATATTTTTCTTTCAGTGTTTTATAAACATTTGTATCACTAGACCATTTTTCCTTTCTCGCGAGCTGGGTTTTTATACTCTTTTTACCTAGGCAATGATGGGGCGGTACAAAACGGAGGCGGAAGACATCGCAGTTATCAGTGGAAAATTGGCCTGTGCTAAAAAAGGGATCGCTTTTTGCCAAGGCCAACTAACCAGTGCTGCCTCAACATTTAAAGTGGCTTTAGTTGGTAGTAGCTGCGAGGAATCACGAAAGATTATAGATTTGGAAGGCGATTCTGTCGACGATGCTAATGAAGATGGCAGCGGATGATAGCGAGAACGAAGACTCGCCAGTGGTTCCTGACAATGTGCCTGACGATAAGGCTGAAACCGACGAAATAGACGACGTCGGGGAAAACATCCCGCAAAGTAACATGGTTCTATGGAAATTTCCTTCAGCCAGTCAACACTAGACGGCCACAACGGGAGTTCGGCTTGCAGTGTCATTGCTCTCATCTTTGCTCATGTCGCAAAGCGTGAGCTTCTTGACTTCCAACCAACGTCTTTGCTGTCTCCTGTATGGGTTATGCTTCTTTGTTCGGCTATCAGAGTTGGTAATAAGCTTTACGATCTCTGTCGCCACAGCTTACCCCAGCGCCTTTTGTCTGCATTAGAAGCAGCCACCATTGTACAGCGATGCGTCAGTGTTTCTGTCGACGCCCCTTTACCTGTATACGTGTTTATGACGATCACGCTCCCACGACACTGCTCTTTCAGTTGAGAGCACTCTTCTCTGGAGATCGAGGTGATGCTACCGTCCTTATAGCCAACGAAAAAACTGTGCTCTTTATGTCAGTGGGGAATTCATCCATCGTTTTGGTCGATACCCATCGGCATGACAGCCATGGTGCTGTTGTCTTGTTGGGGCATCTAGACAGTTTAAATGAGGTTTTGCATGTTTGTCAGAATGTGCTTGAATTGCAGGACGATACCTATGCCAATCTGTCATTTATCTCTTTCTAAGCTCCCGTCTACACTGTGTGGCCAGTTCAAACTTTCTGCTTTGCAGCTGTTTGGCTTGAAGGATCATGATTTTAGGATTTGAGATCTTCTTTAATAGTTCCAAAATGGTATTGATGGACAGAATTATGCAGAGAGCAGAGAAACGCGAGGTTAAACAGGAATAAAGGTGGTTCATCGGAATTTTAAGGATGAATATCTTACTTGGATAACCAACATTTATAATTTTCTTGCCTGCGTTTTGCCCACTCATAATGAAAAGTGGAAATAAATGGCCAAAGAAAACTGTATACAACGCGTACAAAAATTTACAGCCGACTGTAAGCTGGTTTTTAAGACTGAGCGATTTTGCATGCGATTTGCATATGAAGGGCTATGAAGCTATGAACGTCATGGTACGAGACTTTGATCACCACGCTCAGCGGAGTTCACCACAAGTATCTTCAAATTCATGATAATAGTGAATTCACCTTCATTTAACAATTCACGATATGGGTCAATTCACAAGGGATACTGTGAAGAAGAAGAAGAAGAAGAAGAAGAAGAAGAAGAAGAAGAAGAAGAAGAAGAAGAAGAAGAAGAAGAAGAAGAAGAAGAAGAAGAAGAAGAAGAAGAAGAAGAAGAAGAAGAAGAAGAAGAAGAAGAAGAAGAAGAAGAAGAAGAAGAAGAAGAAGAAGAAGAAGAAGAAGAAGAAGAAGAAGAAGAAGAAGAAGAAGAAGAAGAAGAAGAAGAAGAAGAAGAAGAAGAAGAAGAAGAAGAAGAAGAAGAAGAAGAAGAAGAAGAAGAAGAAGAAGAAGAAGAAGAAGAAGAAGAAGAAGAAGAAGAAGAAGAAGAAGAAGAAGAAGAAGAAGAAGAAGAAGAAGAAGAAGAAGAAGAAGAAGAAGAAGAAGAAGAAGAAGAAGAAGAAGAAGAAGAAGAAGAAGAAGAAGAAGAAGAAGAAGAAGAAGAAGAAGAAGAAGAAGAAGAAGAAGAAGAAGAAGAAGAAGAAGAAGAAGAAGAAGAAGAAGAAGAAGAAGAAGAAGAAGAAGAAGAAGAAGAAGAAGAAGAAGAAGAAGAAGAAGAAGAAGAAGAAGAAGAAGAAGAAGAAGAAGAAGAAGAAGAAGAAGAAGAAGAAGAAGAAGAAGAAGAAGAAGAAGAAGAAGAAGAAGAAGAAGAAGAAGAAGAAGAAGAAGAAGAAGAAGAAGAAGAAGAAGAAGAAGAAGAAGAAGAAGAAGAAGAAGAAGAAGAAGAAGAAGAAGAAGAAGAAGAAGAAGAAGAAGAAGAAGAAGAAGAAGAAGAAGAAGAAGAAGAAGAAGAAGAAGAAGAAGAAGAAGAAGAAGAAGAAGAAGAAGAAGAAGAAGAAGAAGAAGAAGAAGAAGAAGAAGAAGAAGAAGAAGAAGAAGAAGAAGAAGAAGAAGAAGAAGAAGAAGAAGAAGAAGAAGAAGAAGAAGAAGAAGAAGAAGAACCTTTATTAATTTATACCGCTCAGGGTAGCCCCTTCAGACGCAAAAAGCTGTCTGTTATCAATGGGAGCCCTGAGCAACAACGCACAAAAACACACTAAACATATAAACATTACACTAATACAGGTAATAATATAAATAGAAAACTATTTTCAATTAAAAGATTAAAAGACGTAAAACACGAAATATCATTAAGATAATTCGTTAAAAAGAGTGCAACCATAATAATAAAGTCACGTCATATAGTCACGTAACCTCTTGTAGTCACGACCCCCCAAAAATAGTTATACCACTTTATGTGACAAAAAAATTCACGAATAAATAGGTAGAAGGATCTGAAAATGCAAAAGTATTTTTAAGTCTTTTTTGAAAAGTGCAAATTCACCGATTTTATTTAACTTTCATTTGTTTTTAACTTTTGGATTTGGGCATGCCACGCAAGGTCGCTCTACTACGAAACTGACCCGTGTTAAAGCGCCATGGTTTCTAGTTACGAATTTATATTACAACAAATCGGTATCTACAACAATGACTACGCTCAAATTAGTTTGACAGACTACAAGACAGTATTATACGGCGTTGCGCAAAATTTTCCCGCCTGTTGTTGGGGGAGAGGCAAGTGACTGATGAGCAAGCTCTCCATTTGGGAAAGTCCCTGAATAGAACTTTTAACCAATACGGCGGCCATATCGAATTTATTAGATTTAAGTAGTATTATGGGATGCCCAGGGGGGCACTCGCTCAGCATTTACGCGCGCTTTTCGGGCAAAAAGAGAACTTCAATGTATATTTCTCGGCAAAAAGGCGATCATCATTACATCCAAACAAGGCACAACGATCTATTTTTCCCATTACAACTTTTTCTAGGAAAACTTAGAGAAAAATCGGCCCGAAAAGCGAACGTAAATACTGATGCGAGTATATCGGATCGTGCTCATGCCCCCTGGGCATCCTATAATACTCCTTAAATCCAATTAATTCAGTATGGCCGCCGTATGGGTAAAAAGGTCCATTGACGCGAGAGCCGCACGGGAAAGGAAACGCTCGCGCGTTCTCTCCCGGCTCGCTTTGCTGGCCATAATAGGGCCATTTATACGAGGAAAAATAAGACGCGTCTTACATAAGACGCGTCTTAAATAAGACGCGAACTGTACCATTTATGCGAGCATGTCTTATCTAATAAGACGCGTCTTAGCTAAGCCGCGTCTTATTTTAGACGAAATGTGCCGTTTATACGGAAAGTTCGCGTCTTATTTAAGACGCGTCTTATTTTTCCTCGTATAAATGGCCCTNCGTCTTACATAAGACGCGTCTTAAATAAGACGCGAACTGTACCATTTATGCGAGCATGTCTTATCTAATAAGACGCGTCTTAGCTAAGCCGCGTCTTATTTTAGACGAAATGTGCCGTTTATACGGAAAGTTCGCGTCTTATTTAAGACGCGTCTTATTTTTCCTCGTATAAATGGCCCTAATGAGAGCTTGCTCGCAGGCTGATGATTAATTTGCAGTTACCTACTGTGGGTCACATGAAATCAAAATTTCGGAAAAGTGATTTGAATAGTAATCCTGGTAAATTTTTCAGGAGCTTAAAGGAATTATTATTGAGCAACCACGCAGCTAATTATGCCCTTTTCACAGGAACATCCTCCCCGGGGAAACAAGGGGTAAGGGTGGGAATTTGTAGGGTCTTTGACTCTTTAAAAAAAAAATACTAATGAACGACAACCATGCAAGTATGCGTGAACAAGGCAATGTTTATTGTTTGCCGGGACCCCTGGCCGCAGGAAACAAAACCTCAGCAAGAAGAGAGGCCAAGATCAAAAATGTAAATAAATAAAATTGTACATTGCTTTTTTACCCACGAAGCACTTAAGAGTTCATATGAACTCGTTTAAACGTGTCCGTGCGTTCCAGATCGAATTGGAATTTGGAAGTGTCGGTTTTTAAGGAGAAGGGAAAACCGGAGTACCCGGAGAAAACCTCTTGGAGCAAGGGAGAGAACCAACAACAAACTCGACCCACATATGGCGTCGACGCCAGGATTTGAATCCGGGCCACATTGGTGGGAGGCGAGCGCTCTCACCACTGCGACACCCTTGCTCCTCAAAGAGCCTTCACCCCCGGATGTGGCACGCCCAAACCGCCAGGCAACAAAGAGGGCATTAAAAAATACAACAACAACAAAAGCAAAAGAGATAAAAGCAGAGAATAAAACGGTAAAGTTAGAAGAGTAAATTAAATAATTTTTTTATCGGAAGCTAAGCCAGAAAATTTTACGCATCCGATACAGCGGAACCTCTGTGTCCGACCACCTCTCCTAAGCGACCACCTCCTATAAGCGACCACAGTCAAATCGCTACTGTTAGACCCTCTCGTAAAATACCACCTCTTGTAAGCGAAAGCGACCTCTTTTTTGGATGTTGAAAAAAATAACAATTTTAAAATTCTCCAAATTAATTCTATTATTTTGTAAGCGACCTCTTGCAGGATGGTTTGATCTTGATGGGCGCTGTATGTATATAATAACACATTATTCAGAGTATGAGAAGAACTTTTTTATTTAGTGACAACAGAAAACTGCACATATCGTAACTAATAAATTACATGCAATGAATTCTCTTCCAAAATTTAGTTGTGTTCGGACTTCTTCCATGCACACCTGGTTGTCCTATCTAGATTCACCTAATAAACACCTCCGTCTTTGCTTCTTGGACTTTTCAAAAGCCTTTGACCGTATTAGTCACAACGTACTGATTAGAAAACTGGTAGATTTAGGTGTTCGACGGTGTCTTATACCATGGATCATTAGTTTCCTCTCAGACCGAAGACAATGCGTAAAACTTGGAGAAGCGTTTTCAGATTGGCTACCAGTCAATGCCGGTGTAACCCCAGGAAACTAAACTGGGCCCTATCCTATTTCTCATCATGATCAATGACTTATCCATAACCATTCCCGAAACGAATCTGTGGAAGTTTGTGGACGATGTTTCTATTTCGGAATGTCTTACTAAGAACGGTGGTGCGTCCATTTAGTCTACATTAGACACTATCAGCTCCTGGGCTTTGATGAACCTGATGAAGGTTAATGCTAAAAAGTGTAAAGAGCTACGTGTGTGTTTCTTTAAAGCGCCCCCTCAACTACCCCCCGAATCGATGGACAAGTACTAAAAACAGTTCATTCGCACAAGGTTCTAGGTTTAGTTATCCAGGACAATCTGAAATGGAATGAGAACACCTGTATGATTGTATCCAAGGCATCTAAGCGTCTGCACATTATCCGTGTTCTTCGAAGAGGTGGCGTTAGTGTGGCTGACCTTCTTGTTATCTACGTCGCTCTCGTACGTTCCGTCCTAGAGTACTGTTACCAGCTGGTTACGTGGTTTGGCACAACGCCCTTGCCGCCTACCTGTCTAGTGAAATAGAGCGGATCCAACTGCGAGCTCTAAGGATAATATACCCTCGATCCTCATACCAGGAAGCCTTACAACGTGCTAAAATCGCTAGCCTTAAAGACAGGCGCAATGAACTCTGTATGAGGGCTTTCGATAAAATTACCAAAGGCGGACCCTTAACCCCGATAAGGTCTATTGCACATGACTACTCCCTTAGAAACTCTAAATCTTGGACGTCTTTTAAATGTAAAACCGAGCGTTTTAGGCGAAGCTTTTTCCCTAGTACTGTCCTAACGGCAAACGCAACACCCTTCAAAAATTAACTGTTAAATGTTTAAATTTTAAAAATTGAATTCTTAGTATAACTTTTTTTAGTAGCTATGACTGAAATTTATGTAACTCTTGTAGGTTTCACTATTTTTAATTATTTTGTAAACCCAGTCCCAATTAGGTTTTTGTAATTTTCCGAACCTTGTAAACACATTGTAATTCATTTTTAATGCGAGAATGTGTCGATTAAACATCTTTATTTATAAATAACATGATAAAGCCGAAAAAGATCATAACACAAAAATTTTTTTATGAACTCGTAGTTGGCGCTGTAGCTCAGTTGGCTAGAGCGCCTGTCTAGTAAACAGGAGGTCATGGGTTCGATTCCCATCGGCGCCTTTTTGAAAGATACTTTTCTATAATCGATGAAAAATGTTTTTCAAACCGCCACGCCGCAGTAGATTCTTTTTGCATCAACTACCTTTCAAGTCTTTTTTAACAAGCCTCTGAGAAGTGGACTAATTTGCCTAATTCTGCCTTTAATACGGCACTGGCAAAATAGAAAATATAGCAATGAAACCTTTTTTACGAGAGTGGACTTGATTCTGGCCAGCTACTTATGGCGTCATCAGTCCATAGCATTGCCACTTTTGGAAATGTTTTGATCCGCAATTTCCCAATCACGGTGCAAATTTGGAGTCACGTGACAAGAGGCTTGTCATTTCATGAAATTTCTGTTTGACAGTCAAGAGTAGTGAAGGTGAAGCATACGCGGTGAAAAAACAATCAGATATGAAAAAAAATTATGAACCCTTTTATTACTCGCTGGGATGAACAGTTTGCTGTAAAAGAGAGACAGCTCTTTAATATCTATTTCCATGGACTAAATAGCGGTAAAGCGGGTCGATCTCTGGAACTTCGCACTCTGACGTCAAGCTAATGTGTCGCACAAATGCTCTGGACTGGTCATCTGCAAGACCATCCTCGTTCCCAGGGTTCTCTCCTACCAGTCTCCAGTAGGAAAGAAACCTGGGAACGAGGTTGCTGCAAGATTATCTATGTATTATTTATGTTGCATACCAATACCTTAAACTGTGATAGTTCATGATCCCTTGAATGCAGCGAAAATCAGCATCTTTCTATAGGAATTCCATCCAAAAACTTAGGGTCTGTGGTGAATTTCGAATTATTAAGTTAAGTGGTCATGACAAGTAGCAGGAGAGACACATACAGCAGGAGATCCTTCTGATAGACGAACTTGCTGTTCTAGAATTCTCTTATATTGTTTGTTTGTTTGTTTTTTGTTTGTTTTTCATACATTTCAGTGTCTGTATTTTTTCTTGTCCAAAGCGCCAATGCATCGAAGATTAAAAACCTTACAGTAAACAATTGAAGTAAATCTCGTTAAGACAACTGAACTTTTATAAGGCGTGTTTCCACGGCAATGGCCGTAT
>CALNXI010004686.1:7500-22934 GCA_942486025.1 Porites evermanni | reverse complement strand
ATGTCTGTCTGTCATGCTGTTCGAGATTCAAGCTGTCTTGCTTGCCATGAGGGGTGGGCATCCTACGTGCACCATCGAAGATGGAAGAGAGGTTAGCTAATTTATTCACAGATATAACAAAACATCAATGTGGAAAACTAGTTTTCTTATCTAAGCCAAGGTGATGGTAAAAGTTGTCTACCATGTGTGTGATACCACTTGCAAAGTCTCCCAATAACAAAGTCAAGTTCTTTATAGTTACACTGAAAATTAAGCTTTGGTAAACCTACAGTATGATGATCTGGATGGAATTGACGGCAGTTTCAGAAAAAAGAAGAATTTGGGGTGTGATAAAGGCGCCATTTGCACACGACTGATAACAGAAGATCAGAGACTGAAACAATTGTGAGAGAAGTTCTTATATTTTTCTAATATTTTGTTTTATCTCGTAGATAATTGTAAAACCAAACTTTTCCGTCTTCTTAACTATCTGTACCAATGGAAACAACTTCGAACTTCCTGCTGAGCTTAGGGCGCTGTTCCGTTCTGTTGCCATGGTGATGCCAGACATGTCTTTGATCCTCAGGGCACATTGTGCTGGCCAGGGTTTTAAATCGCCAAAGATTCTAGCTGATCGTCTTAAGTTGGTTGGCGACATTTGCAAAGAGCAGCTGTGAGTATAGATAAATTGGGTAAATAGGTTTTCAAGTAACAAACAGAATCCTCTGTTCAAGGAAATCGTCAGAATTGAATTTGACTGAACATGAGACATAATTGGGATGGCTGTGTTGAAAGCAATTGAAGGCGGTTTGATAGCTTGTGACAAAGGACACTTGACGAATTTACTCTATCATAGCCAGGCGCTTTATACTACGGACATTTACTTTTGAAATGTTGAATGGATTGTTGAAGCCTCAGAAAGAAAGCGGTTAATAATCACTGGGACTTTAGTATCCCGAGTCCACCATTTTCCACCGCTGTCCCTGTTTTGAGGCCAAATACTGATCCGCACTGAATGCAGTTTCACGCTTGCATTTGTGATTTATTTCTCAACAGAAGTGGAAAGAGTCATCACAAATTTAGTTTATCCTCGTTTGTGGGTGTCATTCAACACGCAGGACGCAAACGATCTTCTCAAGGACCACTTGGAGGCAAGCTAAACGCTGCCCAGATTGATCCCTCAAGACCTTCAAGCACCCAGTCTGTTTCTACACAGTTTGGTAAGCTAATATGTGGCCTGTAAGATGCCAATAACAGAATATGCGCAATGTCGATTCCCTTGGCAATTTTAAAATGGTCTATGCAGGCATTGTTTTCTCTAATATTGGCCTTCAAATAGCAAGTGATATTGTGCAGCTCTCCAGCGCGTTCCGGATTGTCGTTTACAAATGGTAATGAGGGTATGCCGTTCACAATATTGTCTCTTCTTGCTGTAGTTCTATGCTCAGAACATGACTGGCTGACTGGTGTGCTGAGAATGATGAAGAAGCACTCTTATGACGCCGTATAAAGAACCTTTGGTTGCTTCCTTCTTACGGGCGCTTTCCGTTTGTCAGAACTAGCCGGCCGGACCATTGCCGGACCAGTCATTTGGACAGTGAAATCGGCTTTTTCCAAAGGTTTTTGTGAAAAACCATCTCCTTCCTGCACACTATTTAGGTTTTGACTGATCTGGCTCGATAGTTTTACTAATGGGGAAGGTTTTAGCCGGTCGGTTCTGACAAATGGAGGACGCCCTCAGTGTGCGTTTGTTATGCGGTCCATATCTTGATAATGTGTGGGGTTCCAGCCTCTTTCTTTTCTGTCAATGGCCTTTCGTATGTTCTATCGTGCTACCTTTACTATTGGCTTTACTATTATTTGCTGATTCAATACCAAGATATAACCATGTCACGTCGGTTCACGTCACACAAAACAACAAACGGTTTCATAATCACGCGAAACTTTGCAAGTCTTTCACGAAAATTTACGAAACCATTGTCATTTGTGAAGCTAGAACCATTGGCAGCTTTGGTATTCAATTTTACTAGATCATAGTGATAAATGATTAGTAGTCTTAGAGATTTTTGTGGTTTCGCAGGTGCTGGCAAGGACAGAGGAAGCCAGTTCGGGCAAAAGGATAAAAAGCCAACTACTCCATCGTCCTTGTCCTCTGCCGCCAGAATGGAGCATGCTTTGGTGTTACAGTCATTGCAAGAATGTATAGGTCCTCGGCTTTCACCAGAGGTAGTATGCAGAAATAATGCGTTAGTTTTACGCTAACCTGTTTACTCACTTTTGGAAGAGCTCTTTCTAATATTTGGACTCCCGGAAAGATCATCGCAGATACGTAAGCAGCTTAGCAGTTGCGGTATGAAAGCCTGGAAAAAAATCAGGCTTACATGTAAACGTAGTTCGCCTGCAAATATAGCCGCCCCTTTTCACTCCCTGCCGCGGCGGAGCTTTCGCCAGAGAGAATTCTGTGTTTTGACCTCAAACATTTCATACTGATGACCTAAATTTGTCCAGAATCTGCACATGAGCTCTGATTGCTTGATTGTGGAATTGCACGCTTCTAGGCATTCTATTGTAGCAAACATTTACAATATTCAGATATTTGCAGTGTTCATAGCTATTTATGCTCCGCCCAATTCGAATTGGTAATACCAGGTAGTTCCTTATCTGTGATTTCCTTTCGCCTTTTAGGAGCTGAACGTATTCAACATGGTTTTACGTGACGTGTTTTATGGCTTACCGAAACCACCTGCCCCACCATACCATCTCACCAAAGTAGTTCAGGACTTTGAAAGCGTTCTTCTAACTCATACAAGGGAAAAAGGGTTTGTTCCTCACCAGCCATGGATTGCAAAAATACACCAACTGTGGACACTTTCTAAAGTCCATCGAGGTGGAGTACTCTTATCCTACACTAGCTATACAAGGCTTTAAGAATTGAGATCCCTTTCACTGCAGTTTGGCTGGTATATGGGATACACAAACTATAGTGTTATTAACGTATGAGAAGACAGAACATTTTGGTGCTCCTGGCCGAAAGCGTTTACCTGGTAAAAGCTAAAAATAGTCGACAGCTTAGCAGAATGGACAGCTCACGAACCACCAGAAATAATAGCGGACATTTTAGACAGTACACTGTCTCCAGTTTGCCACATGGTTGGCGTAAAATTGAATAAGTATTTAGTGTTCACTTCCTTAGATAGCGCGTGAAAATCGTGTGCCCTTCTGCACGCGTGCTATTAAGGCTGTTTCATTTAATTTCTTTCTAGGGATTATCGTGGCTGGACCACCAGGAACGGGCAAATCATCCTGTATCTCAGGACTTGTAGAAACCCTCAGTGAATGTTCCCTCATCAAACATAAGAATACTGGCTCTCCGATGCACTCTCACAAGTTACAAAGAATAAATCCCCTGGGAGTGTCAGATCCCGCTCTCATGTTCGGCAAAGTGAACTCGGCGTCAGATTTTGAGGATGGTATTTTTACAGCGTACTTCCGAAAAGCCAACAAGGAACACAGCGTTCACAAAATGACGACTTGGATTTGTTTAGATGCTCCATTGCATCATGGATGGTCTGAATTTTTGAGTAGTGCCCTGGATAAAGGACAGGTTGTTATTTAATGATTATCATTTAAGGCTACATTTTACACACCCCTTTTTTCGAGTGCCCATTGTCGCGTTGATTTAAGGCAGGTTTCCCCACTATGGTCTCCTTTGTGATTCTTGTGTCGCGTCATCCGTACCTCTCCACGCAAACATATGCTGGCACTGTTCAACTCATTCTAGAAGAATTTTAAAATTGTTCTGTATAGGAGATAAAAACTCTCGAGCTATAAGATAGTCCCCGCTTTTGAAGATGAAGCTTATTTGCCAGTAATCATTTCATTTTCCATCCAGCTATAAGAATGTTTAACGTATCTCCTTTCCCTCTTGCGCTGTTCATTAAGAAGGTTCTCCACGACCTTATGTAGAATTCAAACGTATTGTGTATAGGAGATAAAAACTCTGTCGCTCTAACATGATGCCGGTTATTGGTGGTTTTTGCCTGTAATGATTTCATTTTTCGTCCTCATATAAGAATATTTTGCGTATCTCCTTTCTCATTGGACCATCCTTTACCAGGGTTCTCCACCACCTTATGTAGAATTTAAAAGTATTCTGTTTAGGAGATAAAAACTCTATCGCTCAATGATGACGCCGGGTATTGGTTGTATTTGCCTATTATCATTTCATTTTTCATCCTTCTATAAGAATGTTTGCCCTTGTAGAAGTTCAGTTTAGCCCTTCTGTTGCAGGACGTAGATCGTTGTTTGGCCCTCAAATATATGACCTTTGATCTCTAAACCTATTTATCATCGTCCTATACAGGGCTAACCGGACTTGCAAAGATGGAAATGTTCCTGTCCTTCGTAAAGCGCAATAATTACATGTAATCATTTTCTTCGTAGTATCTGAACTTGTTGAATGGCGAAAGGTTATATCTATCAGAGCACGTGAAGCTGCTGTTTGAAACTGACGACCTGACGGATGCTTCGCCTTCCACTGTTTCTCGTTGTGTAAGTATAGCTTCTCTGTGTTGTGCATGATTTGTCTGATTTGAACAACTTTAATTCACGGGGATATACATTTCTCTTTTTTTAGACTCTACCTCTGTCTCCTTGAATGACGTTATGAAAACTAAACACTGCCACTCGCTTTGCAGAACTATGAAAAAGTAGTATGAATTTCAAGTTGCTAAATTATTGCTGGTTTGCATTTGACGTCACGTCGGCCGTGTCGGTGATCAAGAACAAGAGTGTTTCTCTCCTCTGCGAACTAAATACCACTTTCATGTAAATTATTTAATAAATTTGTTTATTTTATTGACTACCAACGTGGCCGCCTTGTCACGCGGTTGCCAACCAAATATAGCCTTTAAAATGTGGTTCCCCTATCCGTTGGCCCTCTTTACAAATTGTCATTTTTAAGTCCGCGTTCTCGTTCTCGTTTTTCTCGTTTTTTCTACAAGTACGAAGGAAACTATTTTGGAGAGTGGTTTGTTTTTATGTGATATGATTTCCTTGCTTACATCTAGGGTGTTGTGTATATGGATGAAAGTGTTCTAGGATGGCGGCCTCTAGCAGAAGCCTGGCTTGCCAATAGGTCTCCTCAGGAAAGTCATGTGAGTAGATATCTTAGATCAGCCCTGCACAGATCTAGGGGAGGAAGAAAGTTCGTCAACTTAATTTAGACATAAACAGCATTGAAAAAAATTTGACTTGAATCCACAGTAGAATAGAAGGGATGGAATTGACCTTTTTTGGGCAGAGATACATAAACGCGAGTGACGTCATGACCTTTTGTCTTCATCCTATATGTTTAATCTCGTTCACCAGTTTGATCGGTTTTAGATCAACGATGTCGTATTTTATTTAAAATTGAGTGCAAGTTCTATTTTCTGTTTCCACTTTTTTCACTAGTGTCTACAACGAGCATTCAACAAGACAGTAGATGTAATCTCACAATTTGTTCAGTACGAAGCAAGGTTCGTTGTATTTTCTTTGTTTTATAAGAAAGGCTCGTATAGGTCAATTGAAACGTGGATAAGTTTTTAAATGTGGGAATGATGCAAACATCTATTTGCAAACCTGTGCTTTGTCGAAGCTAATTTATGGACACCAAAGGGACGAAGCGAACTGTCCGTATCATAGAGGAAGGGGATGTATGAAGTTTGTTGGAGCCTTTGGCCCCTAGCAGAACAGTCCTCAATATCGAAGTGTCTGTGAGAGAGGTTCAAATTTATATTTATGTCGCAAAGTTTCGCTATTTCCTGTTTGTCTCTGGGGGATGAAAAACCAGCTTATAGTATGAGCAATCTGTTAACACACTTAACGAAATACTTTTGTGTTGCTTTTTGTGTTTCTTCAGACCATTTATGAAAATCTGTGAAGTAGGATTGTTCAACACATGCCTTGCAATGTTAAAGGCCTTGATTGAGGTAAACTTGTTAATGTTTGGCGCTGTAAAATCTACCAGTATTGGTACACCTGTAACATATTTCAGTATTTGTTGTATACACACCGCACGGAATTGTAAGGTCTTATGTAAGACCAAAAAGGTCCAAATGGGAAAACAAAACATACAAGTCAAAAAGGTCCATTAGAAAGCTTGACCAAAGCGTCTTCAGCCTCTTTCCGGGCCATTTTGACCTCTACGAGTGAGCAGAGGAGTATTGGAACCAAACGCGATGGTCTTCCGAAAAGCTGAACGGGTAACGTCTCATCTAAACTCGCCGAAGACGACTGAGAAAGAGGATGAAATGTTTAAAAATGGCTTAATTTTCAACATGTTCACTGCCAGGTTACATTGACTTTTGTGAAGACATATTTTAGAGGCCGTGATCCAAATCCTTTAATGTGTTCTCGGCATTTACATTCATAAGCCTTCTCTGCTGCGACATTTTTGCGTCGGTATTGATCGTTTTCCTGTATTTTATAAATAAAACGAGAATTTCCATTGTGGTTTATCAGTCGTCCCCCAAACATGTGCCATATACTACTCACGAAAGACAACTTAGGAATAGGTTTCTAAGGAAATAAGGTCATAAAGAAAGTTGCTCCTTTTTCTAGGGTAATACTGACATTGGTGGCGAGCTCCATATAGAGAGGTTATACCTCTTCTCACTGATTTGGTCTTTCGGAGGACTCCTAGATGAACCAGACAGGAAGAAGTTTAGTGAGCTTCTCCTCTCACTAACGACAGCTCTGCCAGATTATGACCAAGAAATCTCAGTGTTTGATTACTATGTTGACGAGTCTGGCGAGTGGGATCCGTGGCAGTCAAGGTTGGTTAAAGTTTAATACATGGCTTCCGAGTCTCACACAGTAACTGTTTTTTAACGATATTGTTTTCTGGACATTCCAGTCCCTGACAACAAACAATTAAAAAATCAATAAAGTTTTTGTCAGTTATGAAAATTCCTTCACGTCGTTGTGATGCCATGCCATTGATGAATGAAATTAGAGCGCTAGATCCCCTTTAGTCCGTTATTTTTTCTGTATGACCCGGATCAAGTGAGTGATTATTTTTGGCCTTAAATAAATAGAGTTCCAGAAGTGAGCTACTTTGATGCATCCGATCTTCTTGGAGAAGTGTTCGTGGACACAATTGACACAGTAAGTGAATGATTGAAATTGAGTTTTAATGGCTTGTTCTCCACGATAGGATCTGAACGATCCTACCTACCGTAATGATTGTGTGGAAGTCATTGATTTAGAAATGAGGACTAAAATCGTGAACAGTCTTGGGACAAATTTTCATTTGTGGCGTTTTTTTTTTCAAACCAACCTTGCCTCCCAACCACCCCCTCCCCCCCCATACCCCACTGTACCTGTGTATCCGAAAGTTTTCCTGAGTTTATTTTTTTTTTTGAGGGTGGGAAAGGGAGAATTGCAAGACATTTGTGAAAATATAGCTTTCGTTTGTAAAGGTATTTTTAAATAACGGATTGTTATGAAAATTTCATCATGGTCGCCAGCCTAAAGGGCATTTCTCCCTGATTGTAGCTCAGTCCTATCTTGTTTTAGTGTATTCTCTTCGAACGCTGAAGTGCTTTTCTTTTTAGCGATCTTAGCGACTGCAAACCAGCCTTCGTTACGAGGAGGTAAAATCCTAAATTACCGCTATGAAAAAGTACCTATTAAATAACGTAATGTTCGCTTTCTTTAAGATTCGTACTCGACAGTTCATGGAGCTGGCAAGCGCGTCTGGTAGACACATTTTACTGACAGGTCCAGCAGGATGTGGGAAAACCTCACTCATTGCTGATTTCTTGGACAAGCAAGGTACGTTTGAATCCAGGGTTTAAACTGTGTTGGTGCGTCAGTGCGTGGGGTGTAAAGGAAGAAGGTTTGCCACCTCTTAGGTATACAGAAGGTGATGTTTCAAGCGTCAACCCTTTGTCAGAGCGAATCAGGTAATCGTAGATTGTTTGTGGTTTCGCCAAATCGAAACGTCAACTCGCAATCCCCTCATTCACTCTGACCATGGGCCAACGTTCGAAACGTCACTTCTCAATCCCCCACTATGGCCAATCTACCTTATCCTGTGCCACCAGATTCTGTATTTTATCCAGATGGCCCTGTCTTTTTATCTTGTGGTTTGAGAATCATGGATGGTAACTACAGTCCTAATCTTGAAAAAAAAAAAAACTTCTTAATTTATTTGCTTATTTATTTACTTTAATCCTTGAAAACAAGCCTTATAATTGCAAGGTATACTTCTGAAAAGATTTTATTGGAAAGTTCGCGCTACAGGATATCAGTTTTGACAATATTTTAGCTGCTAGATCATGCTTTAATGAGCATTAACTGAAAAGTACCTTCAGTTTCATTTGTAGTCCTGAAAAAGGGAAAGAAATCGTAAGAGTTGACGAGAACAAAGGTAAAGTGAACTAGAGATAAACACGGCTAGGTTCAATGAATTGAAATTATACTGCGTGCCACCAAGTTCCCCAATTCTATTGCCATTCAACCCCGTCCCTATCCCTGTTACCCTATCAAAACTACATATATAGTTTTTTTTTCTCTATTGAATTTGTATTTTTAGTGGCACGCTGCACTTGTAGTCTTTGTAGCAGCTGTTTCCTTTTTCAAAGTGCACGAGACGCAACAATTCATGGGACGTGAAATGGTTCTCTGGTCTCAGAAAACGAACGCTATGCAGTCTAGAAAGAATATCAGCAACATATCGATATTTCTACGTAACATACTTTTATTTTATTTTCAGAGGACAAGAATCAAATCGTCAAACGGTATGTTTATTCTGGCACCTCAGGAGCTTCTTCATTACAGCAGTTTGTGGAACAAAACATTTACCACAGGCAAGGTGAGTGCAAGCTTTAACCTGCGATCAGGCGGTCCTTCTTCGCTTTTTCAAAAAAGAAAAAAAAATGAAGAAGACCATCTTTGCTGCGTGCATTCGACAGTTTTCGAGGGTAGACACTATTGGTTTTGTATTTAACAAAATGGCTGATCAACTAATTTAAACAGCCTTTGCAAAATCTTAATTGAAATAAAGAAAACGATGACCAAGGAACACGACTAAAACTCTTTCCGAGCAAGGTGTATTGAAGATGTATATAATTTAATGCAATTTCCGTGTATGGCTTCCTCATAGGTTTCGTGTATGGAGCAAAGAAAGGAAAAGTACTGAACATGTTTATCGATGACCTTAGTCTGCCACGGACAGATGAATTTGGAACCCAGGAGGTCAATGAGGTGAATACATTACGTCTTCAAATATATACGCCACTTGCACATATCCCATAATGCGCCTTATTTGCCCCCCCCCGTAAATTTTGCAGGGGCATTGTTTCCACTTTCTCTTGGGACGGCTGTAATACCCAGGAGAAATGAAAAACAAAGGTTCTGCAAAATTTGGGGAGGGGGTGGGGGGGGGGGGGAAAATAAGTGGGGTTATAGGAGATGTGTAAGGGGGGTTTTTGTGGATTTTGTTTTTTGCTGGGTTTTTCAAAATCTCAGTCCCCGGGTTACCAACCCGGTTACCAGGTCCCTTCTTTACCCGTTTCAACAGGGATAGATGGTTGGGTTTTTGGTATTATTTGGTAGGCAGCGTAACCATACGTGGAAGTAACATGCATACTCTGTACATCTGAAGAGATCAGGCCGTACCTAAAATGTGAGGGGGAGAAGGGCTGGGGTGGTGAATTGTGTGGTGGAGTGGGGAGGGGGGAGAAAGGAAAAAGAAGGAGGGTGGAAAGGTGGGGGGGGGGGGGGGGGGGGGGGGGGGGGGGCAAATAAGTTGCGTTATAGGAGATGTGTAAGTGGCGTATTTGATGATCTTGTTTATTGCTCGGTTATTCAAAATCTCAGTCGCCGGTGTACCAACCTCGTTACCAGGTTCCTCTCTTACCCGTGTCAACAGGTATTAGAGAACTCTGGGAACGAGGTTGCTGAGACACTTGGTTAGAATGTGAGACAGTGCGTGTAGAGGAGAGGTTTTGACAACGGGATGGTAGTTATCAGACATCAAACTACCCATCTTTGGTTTCAAGGGTAAACTAACCGGCACAAGACCACGCATTTCGCCTGTTTCCAGAGAGTAGTCATGAATGACAGTTAAAGCAGTTGTCTGGGATCTAACCCGTTTCAGGTTGCTCTCAACAACATTTGGTAAATTATGGGAAGATGGAGCATAGTGTCTTTTCTAACGAAAAAAGAGGGCAACGACTCAATAGTTAAATTTCTTTTAGTCTAACTGCTTCACTTTTCAAGTGTTTGCCTAGGAACCATTTTCCTACAACCAAGAAACTTCACTATGCTCTTTGCTTGTTGTGTATTGACATGAGCAATTTATACGTCTGTATTAGCTTCTGAGGCAAGTCCTAGATGAAAAGATCTTGTTCAATACTAAAAAACCGTTTGACCGCCGCGTCTTGGAGGGAGTTGTTGTAACAGCAGCTATGAACATGCAGTCAGAACCAGTGACCAGCGGCACTCATCAACAAATCCCTGAAAGGCTAAAGGTAAGGATACAGATTAAGTAGCAGTTTAGCAGTGATATATATTTTCACTTTATGAATTGTTAATACATTTGAAAATGGCCCATACCGCGAGGGTGATAATTAAACCAACTGTCGGTCCAGGAAGTAGGCTGATTGTCGGTGTTGCAGAAACTATTGTTAGGTAGATTTGGTGGACTGTTGTGAGTGAAGACTGAAAAAGTGTGAGTTAAAAATATTAGAGCTTGTGAATTTTGGGGGTTTGTTGAGATCGTTCGAGATGGTCGTTTGCTTTTCTTTCTTCTGTGCTAGACAATGTTGTAGACTGAAATGAAGAACAACAGATTAAGCTCGACTAAATGTTTTACGAGAAGTCTCATCACAAGGCTGAACGATTATGTCTATGGTCGTCTTACAGAAACACCAGTTTGATATTCTGCCTGCAGCCTTGATTGGTGGAGAGTACCCTTCTCGACTTGGATAATTTTTTCATGTTATCATCAGACTTATTCAGTCATTGTTTATCATAACAATTACGGTTTGTACCTTGCAGCGTCACTTTGCGGTATTCCGTCTGCCTGCTCCCACAGCCGAGTCACTCTTCACCATTGTTACTTCGATATTGGAGGTGTGTTCAAATGGTTCATTCAGTCTTAGTTTAATTTTAGATGTTTAGTCTTCGTTTCATCGTCACTTTTTCTAACTTTGACTCTTTTTGACCACACAGGCCAACATGGCTCAAAATCAAGGCATGGGTCTACCTCAAGAGTTTCACGAACAGATTGTGATGGCATCGTGTACGCTGTTGACCAGCTTGCAGGATGTATTGAGACCTTCACCCACTCCTGGGAGATACCATTACCAGTTCAATCTCAGGGACATTACCAGAGTATTTCAGGTATCGTAGCGAAGTAATTAATAGAGACTGAACAATTCTACTCTCACTTCTTTCAGATGGAAAGGACGGAAGTGAACTAGATACATCCTCACTCTGATCAGTAGATTGAGGCTGTGTTCCCACAGTACCGCATAGCTTTTCGTGGCACAACGAAGAGTATCCGATATAGTATGAACGCCTTTACGATATGTGCATGACTCTCGTCTTTAGAGATCGGCGCCGCGCAGCTTCGCTCCGTTACTGAAATCGCGCCGACATCACCGTTCTTACGTGTGAACGTAAGCCCTATCTGGTATGGTTTTCTTGCACTAGGCACAAAAGCTATCAGGTATACTTAGCATGCGTCCTTTCACTTGTATCCACGGCCACGCAATACCAAATGTCATGCCATCTGCATGCCACTGGGTGTTTCTAAGTTTTTTGGTCAACTTGTAGTATTATTTCTTCCGTAGACATCTTAGTATAGGTTCGCTTAAGCGAAGAATTTAGTCACACGGACGATACAAAGGAATATTGGGCACAGTCATTTCCAATGCACAGTATTGTATGGTCGTCTGAGATGAAAGTGTTGAAACACCTTGAAGACTTCTAAGACCTTGAGAGGAGATCAATGAAAGCGTGATAAAACTTCGATGACTCTCCCTTTTAACTATTTTTGTTCACGAGTTATTCCTGTCGTTGGCGATTTGTAAATTTGTCACTCACTCGTTAACTTTGATATTTTAGGGCCTTAAAAACTGTTCCGAAGAAATGCGCGCTGATGAGGAATACATGGTATCCCTGTGGCAACACGAGATAGCACGAGTTGTGAAGGATCGCGTCTGCCGTTCCGTAGATATCAAATGGTTTGAAAAAACTCTGAAGACAGTCATTAAAGAGGTAAATATTAATAGCAAATCTTTTTAAGCTTCAGTATATCCTGTTCACATTTAAACAGCAGCAGGTGCTTAATAATTGCTCCTTTCAATTTATTTTCAGAATTTTCCTGAGCTGCCAGCCAACTCTCCATCTCCTCTCTTTATCACATTTCCTTTGGATGCAGGGCTTTATTCCCAGCGGCCTGTTACTCAAGGACGTGTGGCTCCCAAGGTTTGTTCAGTGTAGTCGCGTATTTCTATTTCTGACTTAAAAAACTGTGTTTTTCTAAAACTACGAAAGGGACAAGGGGAAGATGTGGAAACCTGTGATAAGGAAGGCACAGTGGTGAGATCACTCGCCTCCCACCATTTTGGCCTGGGTTCGAGTTCTAGCCTGGATGACATATGTGGGTTTAGTTTTTTTGCTTCGAGAGGTTTTTCTCCCAGTACTCCAGTTCTCCACCCCGTCCCCCACCCACTCCTCAAAAGCCAACACTTCCAACTTCCAATTCGATCTGGAACGCACGGACACGTTTTAACGAGTTCTTAAGAACTCCTAATTGCTTTGTGGCTGAACAAATTACAACTACCAAGTGTTTTGAATTGTTTATCCACGTCTTGGATATCTGCGGTGTTGCGGTGGTCCTTTCAAACATGTCTCAAGAAGAGTATACGTTGTCAGTAGCAAGAACAGGAAGGAATTTATTACCGGCAGTTTTAACGACGATAAATAAATTGTACATAGTTGATACGTCTTAATTTCTTTTTCAGATCCTTCTTCAAGCAATTAATAACATTGACGAAGTGTCACTGTGTTTGCAAAACTTCTTGAAACGGTATAATGATGAGTTCAGTGGCGAGGGGCTTGATTTGATGATATCAGGTCACGTTATGTTCCACGTAATTCGCCTACACAGAATCCTGAGTTACAAAAACAGGTAGGTAGTAACGGAGATGGACTTGCGTACGTGAATAATAATAATAATAATAATAATAATAATAATAATAATAAATTAACAGTCCTTCCAAGTCCACTCTTTTGTTCTCGAGGAAACCCATGACCGCAAGGAGACTGCCTTCTCCCAGACTACCCTAGCTGGAAGGGTTAGTATGACAAAGTGATGTTTCCACTTCAGCTTTTGAATGGTTAAATTAATGTCCTCAATTGTATAAGATTAAGAAATGGCGTTAAGCTAAGGAAACAAAAAAAAAAGGAAAAAAAAAAACCTAGAGGATTTCGGGGCAGTCAACAACCCCCAGAAATTTTTCCAGTTAAGTCCTGTATGGAAAACAATCGTAAAGGTTACGAGTGCTTTTGAATTTTTTTAATTTGTTTTATCCCATGTGCGGACGCCTTCCTTTTTAATCTTATCCTTACGCTTTCAAGTTCCCCTCGCATTGCTACATGTACCAACTCGCAGGCAGAAAACCTCAGGCCATATCTTTACTACTTACTGATCTCATCACGGAATTGTATTTATTGTTACAGAGGCAATGCATTGTTGATTGGGTCTATTGGCACTCACCTAAACTCCTTAGCAGCACTAGCCCTGTACATGTTGGAATACCCCATTCATCCTGTGGACTGTACCTATCCAAACACATTTCTTGATGGACTCAGATCAGCTGTACGTCAAGCTGGATGTGACGGCAAAACCACAACCGTCTTGTTTACTGTAAGTATTTGCTTCCTCTTGATGGGTCTTAGAAGAGTTCCAGAAAATCGAGATTCCTAACCTAATGTCCTATCTCTAATGATTTAGAAGTAGCACTTCCTGACACAGACATTGTGATTCTTCGTCCACCATACATTCCTGCTCAAACTGGAATTTGGAAATGTGGGTGTTTGAAGAGAGGGAAAAACCGGACTGCCTAGAGAAAAACCGCTCGAACCAACATCAAACTCAACCCACATCCAGGCCAGGACTTGAACCCAGGCCACATTAGTGAGAGGCAAATGCTCTTACAACTGCGCCACCCTTGCTCCCCACCACTGAGATTTTGCAGTTGAATGGGATATTTTAGGTTTATTTAACTTTAGATGAGCTCCTTTAGGACTTTCAGTTATGCCTTATCAACCAGTTATGGACCAAAGAGACTAGTAGCGAACAGCTGACTTTTTTGCTAAATTTCCACCATGCACAAGGCAGCAGGGTTTGACAGAGAACTCTTACTACTTAATAGAAAAATACGTTTCGGACCCACGTTTAGTGCTCCACGTCTTAGTCCAAGCACTTCTTAGACACACAAAAGTGCTAGGCGAGGAAGTCTTAAGCTATTCTGGATCTTTGATTCAGGCACCAGATCTTCGCGATGATATGTACCTTGATGCTCTGAACAGCCTGCTTGTCAGTGGAGAGTACCCACCATTGTTCTCTGTAGATGAACTGGACAGCCTACTACAGGTAATAAGTGATTAATAAAATGGTTCTGCATTTGTCCTTTTTTATATTATTTATTTGGTTGGTTGGTTTTTGTTGCCTGTAAGGTGTATTAGTTTTAAGTAACTTTCCTGTTAAAAGAGCACCTGATGATGGTGTGTTTTTCAAGGACTACAACGGCGACAACTAGGGAAACATCGTTTGGAAAACAAGTTTTGACTCTATAAAATAATAGAGGGTTTTTCATTTTCATGTTACGCGATAAAAGAAAATTAACCGTAGTTATGCTTGTGTGTTTGTTTCATTTTGTCAGGCTTTGATGCCCGCGATCAAGAAGAAGTTCTCCAACTTTTTGGCAGATCCTATGAAGTTTTTCATCACTCGAGTGAAGGCTAATCTTCACATCATTCTCTGTCTCCCACCCACCCATAGACTTCTCAGAATAGGCCCACGGTAAGGCATTCAGAAAGAATTGATTTGTAAGTGCACCATCAAGAGAAAGTTTTCTCTCTTTTGCTTAATTTCGATCATGGCACTTTTAAGGATAAAAGCGATGGTGCCATTGAAGTGATGGGACGTTAAGAAGCTATCGCTGGAGACCTGTGCTGTTGAATCCCTTGGTTATGACCTGTTGATGCTTTTAGCTCTGATGAGGGTTTGGCTTTCACTCTCCCAACGATGGCGCAGAATATTTGTTTAGACGCGGTCCCCTTGAACCAGAAGAAGGCCGTGGTCAAAGCTACTAAGCCTTTCACTACTGATTAATGATACCAATGTTCTTTTTTTGTAACATCCAGAGAAACGTACTTTGCAAAAGTTCCGC
>CALNXI010004686.1:0-5000 GCA_942486025.1 Porites evermanni | reverse complement strand
ATTCAGTTAGGTTCGGCACATGAAAAGTACGGCGTCTGAACCAGGCCTTATTGCAGTTGCGATAAGAACATACGCAAACAAAACAAAATAAAACGAAACAGTTTTATCTTTTCCTGCTGATTTAACCAATTGGTTCAGCTCACAATAGAAGAAAAAAATAATGGTTTGGTTTGGGTAAAATCAGTAAAGTCTCAGTAAGCAACCTTGTAAAATATGACCTTTTTTGTTTTATTTAGTCGAGCTCTTTCAACCCTTGAGCAAACACGAGAAGATGCAGTTCTGATCAAGGAATTGATTTCACAGACCAAACAGCAGCTTTCTGCAGCTACGGTCAAGTCAGATGAGCTGCTGGAGGCTCTCACTGCAAAGGCAACAGTGCTAGAGAAACTTAAAGCTAAACTGGGTATCGGAAGTGCCACTCTTAGTGCTTTTGTAGCACTTATAGACAGCGAAATTGACGAGGAGGACACTGCTTTGTTGCAGGTTACTATTTTTATTAACTTTTAACCCTCTGAGTCCCAAGAATGATCAACAGCAATTTTCTCCCAACAATATCAGCTTATCACCAAGAGGAAAGGTCATGAGAATCGATAAATCAAATTCTCTCGACTTATTCTCAAAGGAAATGTATGGAGATCAGTCGGGAGAATTCTATGTTGATATTGGGGTTGAAAGGTTTAACATTTTTTAGTTTACCATGTTTTTTCTGTGGATAGAAAATTCGAAGCGAAGTGGCTTATCTTTGGGCTAGATAGACGCACCTTTGCTCACATTTTTTTCGTGCGAAAAACGTAAGAAGCACCATATAATCTACATGCTTTAAAATTGGATATAAAAAATCACTTAATCACTTGATGGCGTATTATACAAGCCACTTATTTTTGATTGCACTCCCGTGAGCCTACTCTGAGAAACCTATGAATGGGTGGGAGACAAAGAGTAATCTTTAAAGGTTTTAAAGGTTTAACTAAACTGGAAAGTGCACTTAGCTTATTCAGCTAGTTTACAGGCACTCCAGTCAAATAAGTAGAAACAAATAATCCAAACAGAACGTACCAGGATTAAAAACCCAAACCTGGCAAGAGGCAACCAGTCGGCTATTTAGAAGCGTTCTTGAGGATTTGAAATCGGGACGACCAAGGAAAAATCCAGCAAGGGACCAGAACGAGAATCGAACCAAGGATCGCCAGATTGCGAGACGTTCGACTTGGTGACCACGCTGCCTCCTGAAGATATTCAATTCAATTCAATTCAAATCAATTCTTTATTCACACTATATAAGATATTTACATAAGTGTATGTAGGTAGGAAAATAAAGTAGCTGACAAATAATAATTAACTAAAAGACATTAAGTTCATTTGTGTACGGTGTCCAAAGTAGCAAGAGCTTTCTTGTTGGACACCATCATGTTGAAATAATTGGCAGCAGTAAAGAAAGAAATAAAATCTCAAATAATATCAGTGATAGAACATATAAGCAAGGTCAGATTTGGTTGGTTAGAAGACAGGACTTCCATTCTTTCTTAAACTTATGATATGGCAGACACTTGAGACCAGGCCTAAATCTCGCGAGTCAGAAAAAAAGAATGAAGTAATGTGCCCTAAAACTGGAAATTGAATGGTATACCCTTGCATATTACTTGTTCTTTTAAATGAAGGGGTGAAAGGCTGATTCGCTTGCTTTGTTTGAATAGGATGATGAAGCAGACGAGTTGGATGAAGAATTTGAAAAGCTAAAGAACTCGAACCTGAAAAGTCGTCGATTGAAGGTTATTGAGGAGATTAAGCTAGCTGAGGGAGCCTTGGAGGATTCCAAGAAAGCTCTTAAGAAATGTGAAGAGCAGGTTGGTTTAACCCTTGTTCAAATATCCAATGTTCAAAATTCCGTCGTCCGTATGTCCGACCTCCACAACTTTTCGTCAGAGTTCTAGTATTATATTCAAAAATGGTGTGTAACATTAATATACAGATTTAGCCAAGGCTAAAAGCGAAGGTCTGCAGTAATTCAACTTTTGTCATAAGCAAGAAGCAAACTAAATTCCACCTGCAATATGAACCTGGGCCTGCGATCAAGTGAATATTAATAACTGGTCAGCGAAGAACTTTATAAAACAAGTCACCTCAATAAGTTGTGCACCTGAGCCCGTGATACAGTCATGTGACACTGGTCAGCGGTTACTTTTTTGGCAGCTGTCAATTGACCGTAACATGGATGTCCAACTATCAATTTAAACACCGATTGTATGCTACCTGGGACTCCAAGCAAGTAAATGTGCCATTTCACACCCGCTAACATGAATGGATTGACTTATAGACGTACGTACGGACGATTTTCATTTTTGTCAGAACCAAAATTTCTCCGCTGCTTTCGCGCGCGAGAAACCTCCACTATTACGGGTGACAGGTAGGGTATCCATTCAGTTACAACCAACATGAACAGTACCATATAGTTTTTCCTTTGTTTGTTTTACACAGGTATATCATTGGATGCACAGGGTAGATCGCTCCTTGTGTGAGCGTCTTAGAGCCTTTCAGAGCCCCCCTCCAATGGCAGGCATGGTGATGGTCATGGTAATGGTACTACTAGGGAGACCAGAGTTTGCTGCCGGGATCGGAGGAGCCGGATCCAGCCACCCTCCACCCACCAGACACGAGCGCAAGGGAGACCAGAGCTCTTCCTTGGGAACAGGATCTGATGAGGCATCTCGCACCAGCTCTGCAACACATAAGAGAAGAGGTACCAGTTATGCACATCATAAGGGATCACCTCAGACTCCTCTTCTGGGTAAGACCTGGTTTACTTCTTTTACAGTAATTTCTCTAAAACTACTGTCTGATCTGGTTTGTCTAACCTGCGAACATGCTCACTGATGGATTTGTAGAAGTGGACTTGAGATTTTTTTTTTTTACCACACAACAAAAAATAATTTCCTTAAAATTATTTCAATTACAGTTATAAAGACCGGCTCAGCTGCCGACTCGCATTACTAATCGAGGCAAATTCGTGCTCTTTTCGATCAATCACGCAGTTTCCCTTAGTCCTAACCCATACCAAAACACAAGGAACTCTGTCAAACTTGAAGTCGTATGGAAATTAAACATCGTTTGTATTATGTACCCAAGTTGTTTGTAAAAAGGACTGGGGTTCTGGGTTATGTGCATTTCTGGACATGAGTGGAGACGAAGTGGAGACGTGTTTTGAAAGAACTCCTGTTCTCTAGTGCCAATGTTATTGTTTCAATTTTTGTACGTCATCGTTGACATTCTTGGTAAAGGTTCATGTATTATCATAGATCTTTGGATTTTAAGTTTTCAGTAGTCTTCCTCAAAGGACATGTGTCAAAAAAAGAGATAAATGGGTCAGTTGGTTATAGAATGTTACTCTCTTATTTAGGCGTCAATGCTGAAGGCAAAGTCGATCGCCCAACATGGAAAGCTATCCAACAAGTCATGAACGACTCACAGAAGTTCGTTTTTCAACCCTTGAGCAAACACGAGAAGATGCAGTTCTGATCAAGGAATTGATTTCACAGACCAAACAGCAGCTTTCTGCAGCTACGGTCAAGTCAGATGAGCTGCTGGAGGCTCTCACTGCAAAGGCAACAGTGCTAGAGAAACTTAAAGCTAAACTGGGTATCGGAAGTGCCACTCTTAGTGCTTTTGTAGCACTTATAGACAGCGAAATTGACGAGGAGGACACTGCTTTGTTGCAGGTTACTATTTTTATTAACTTTTAACCCTCTGAGTCCCAAGAATGATCAACAGCAATTTTCTCCCAACAATATCAGCTTATCACCAAGAGGAAAGGTCATGAGAATCGATAAATCAAATTCTCTCGACTTATTCTCAAAGGAAATGTATGGAGATCAGTCGGGAGAATTCTATGTTGATATTGGGGTTGAAAGGTTTAACATTTTTTAGTTTACCATGTTTTTTCTGTGGATAGAAAATTCGAAGCGAAGTGGCTTATCTTTGGGCTAGATAGACGCACCTTTGCTCACATTTTTTTCGTGCGAAAAACGTAAGAAGCACCATATAATCTACATGCTTTAAAATTGGATATAAAAAATCACTTAATCACTTGATGGCGTATTATACAAGCCACTTATTTTTGATTGCACTCCCGTGAGCCTACTCTGAGAAACCTATGAATGGGTGGGAGACAAAGAGTAATCTTTAAAGGTTTTAAAGGTTTAACTAAACTGGAAAGTGCACTTAGCTTATTCAGCTAGTTTACAGGCACTCCAGTCAAATAAGTAGAAACAAATAATCCAAACAGAACGTACCAGGATTAAAAACCCAAACCTGGCAAGAGGCAACCAGTCGGCTATTTAGAAGCGTTCTTGAGGATTTGAAATCGGGACGACCAAGGAAAAATCCAGCAAGGGACCAGAACGAGAATCGAACCAAGGATCGCCAGATTGCGAGACGTTCGACTTGGTGACCACGCTGCCTCCTGAAGATATTCAATTCAATTCAATTCAAATCAATTCTTTATTCACACTATATAAGATATTTACATAAGTGTATGTAGGTAGGAAAATAAAGTAGCTGACAAATAATAATTAACTAAAAGACATTAAGTTCATTTGTGTACGGTGTCCAAAGTAGCAAGAGCTTTCTTGTTGGACACCATCATGTTGAAATAATTGGCAGCAGTAAAGAAAGAAATAAAATCTCAAATAATATCAGTGATAGAACATATAAGCAAGGTCAGATTTGGTTGGTTAGAAAACAAGACTTCCATTCTTTCTTAAACTTATGATATGGCAGACACTTGAGACCAGGCCTAAATCTCGCGAGTCAGAAAAAAAGAATGAAGTAATGTGCCCTAAAACTGGAAATTGAATGGTATACCCTTGCATATTGCTTGTTCTTTTAAATGAAGGGGTGAAAGGCTGATTCGCTTGCTTTGTTTGAATAGGATGATGAAGCAGACGAGTTGGATGAAGAATTTGAAAAGCTAAAGAACTCGAACCTGAAAAGTCGTCGATTGAAGG
>CALNXI010004685.1:0-11640 GCA_942486025.1 Porites evermanni | reverse complement strand
TTTTGTCTCCGGGGGGGGGGGGGGGGGGTACTTGGGTTACTTTTTGCTGGGTATGTGCCGTTGGCCTCTCAGAGCCCCTACCCCATTATAGTCTATTCTGTGGCCAATTATAGACCCCATCTTAGTCACTTTTGGGCAAATGTGTAGTTTTCGCGATCCCAACTTAGTCACTTTCTATTTATGTATCTACCTTAGCTGAATGAAGAACACTTTACTTTTCACCTACAGTACAAACATTCTGGTACGTTTGTTAACCGTAAATATGAAGAACTGTCCTCCCACCCCAAAAATCCGAAAATGTGCGACCCCATTCTAATAACTCTGTCGGAAATGCGACCCATTATAATCACTCCAGTCGTGAAAATGCGACCCCATCCAGCGGCACATCCCCATTAGCCTATTATAAGGAAGTACCCCGCCCCCGGGGTTTTCATTCTAATTTGGGGCGAGAGTGAATGCATTGTACCCAAGCCCAAGCACAAAGCACCCTCCTGGCTTCAAGTTCCAATCATTCTATGGTGTGTGACCACCCGGCCTTGCATGGTCCCATGCAACTGCCGATCTGAGCTGAGTGTCAAAATGTTTGCAGACTGGATTAAAGCACTATGCAATATAGGTGGAACACTCTTAAGCAACCACACCCATTTATTAAGAAATTTAATTTCTGAAAGCCACAAAAATAGTGATCTCCAGACATTTGTAATGTGGAGAAACAGACATGGAAAACTGGAACACAGGTTTTTACACAGGATTCAAGGGAAATTTAACATGTTTTGTAATTTGCACCAAATCTGCAACCAACTCAAGTCAGCAAGCAGATTTTGTGAAGGAAAAAAATTTTCAACCTTGTTCAACTGAACAGCCTTTAAACACGAGGTACAGACCATCAAAATGATTGTAATGGCGAAATAATCTTTGTCAGTGATGAAATACATGCAAAACTGCCCCAGAAACTAAACTATGAATAAAAAAGATTCGAATTTTGGGAGAAAATGGGATAAATTCCAAATTAAAGAACAGAAACGCTCATAACTCGATTTTATCTGGGAGATTTGGTGACCTGTACAGGAGACCAGGAGATGGTGTCGTATCCGGGAGACTCCTGAATAATCTGGGGGAGTTGGCATATATGTATTCTTAACTCAAAATGTACTGAACTAATTAAACATATTAGTCCTCCTTCCCAGTGGAGGTCTACTCCCTCTGGTCTGACTTTCTCCCAACTATTCTGTATTTTTGTAAAATTAAGGCAATTTATGGCCCCTGGTGACTTGGTGACTACAGAAATTATTTTTAGTGGCCTTAAAGTGAAGTGTCTGTGAAGATTAAAGAATAGAAACAGAAAAACAAGGTTTCACTAACAGACTCCAGTGAGTGCACGGCTGCGCACTGAATAGCTATAGCCACTTCCTGTTCTGTAAGCTGGAGATTTTTTTGAGCATAAAAATTCAATTTCTCATTTTTAAAAAAGGAAGAACACTATTTTACAGTTTTAAAAGTATTCATTAAAAATATATTAATATTAACACTTAAACGCCAGCTGAGGGAATCTCAAATTTAATTTACAGGTGCATTTCTTTACTAAAATCCAAAAAAGTGTTATTGATCCAAATGATCCACAACTGAGGTGGATTCTTTGGATCATGTCCAAAACCAGATACTTTGGATACATGATCCGAAGTGATTCTTTACTATGGATCTGGAAAGAGTGAAAATGCTGCCAGCGGTGACTTGAAACAATTTTAATACATTCATCTGCTGTTTGACCACACTGCTCATCTTAATGGCTATTTTCTAACCCAAGGCATGGATTAAATTAATGGTCAACTTTGTCTACTTTATCGGGGTGGTAAAATTGCAATACAAACAGGACCTCTGTTGTCCTAGTTTGCAAGGACAAAACCACTACACAACTTTGCCCGCATGCCTTGCAAGACCTTACTTTTCCAGCACATACTTTTCCAGCACATACGCGCTGTATCATCACAGATTCATCTTCATTCGGCCCATCTAAGACAGTATCCTTCAGCTAATCGTCCAAAATACAATGAAAGTTCAGCAAGCTTTCAACACTGTCAGCAGCTGTGTTACTCTTTCTCTAAAATACAGTTGACATTGTGGGTCGTTTCTATCGAAACGGATGAAAAACCATCCTTTCTTGGATACATCGTTTCTTTTCTTGACGAAAAATCCTAATGATGTGGATTTTTTATCTGATCTTAGATTTTAGTAAAGAAACAGACCCTACAATCTTGTGCAAGAGGCATCACAACTTTAGTTATTTATTGTCGTTGAATTATATTTATCATGCAAAAAGTTTATGTACTTGAGAAACACCGTCCTCACAAAAAGAGCATTTGAAATCTCATACATGTAAAAAGAGCTCAGTTAACCCTCAGTATAATTTATAACTTGACAAATCTTAAATTTTAAGTTTGTAAGTAAAAAATATTTTCCAACCTAACATTCAATAATCAGATGTCTATTTAAAATATATACTTGAATGAATGACCTAACCAAGAACTTGCTGAGGATAAGCTAGGGCACTGCTTCGACTAAAAAATAATCCCTGGGGGAATAAATAAATATCTCAAACTAGTAAAGACAAGTTAAACGCTCATTCCAAAAAGCACTGGAAAAGAAACTTATCTTTGTATAACACTGATACACCGTCAAATAGCTTTTAATAACATATTGTTCTACATTTTCTACAAATACACATTACAATATACCTTCTTCATGTCCTTGCCGAGCACGCTGTCTTCTGGCTTCATCTGAGTCTTTATGAAGCATATTCCTGGGCAAAAAAGAACAAACCAACAAGTTACAGATGTACATTCATTTACAAAATATGTCACATTAAGTACAACGGGGTCCCATCAGCCATTACTCTAACTATGTGTTTTTGTCATAAAAAATGTGAAAGGAGAACTTCCTATCATTGTAACAGACTGTATTATTTTTAAAAGAAGTATTTTATCCTGAGTATTCTCTCACCCATCAAGTGCAAAGTGAATTGCCAACTGGTCTACACTCGAAGTTGCTTTGTAACATTTTTCCTGAAAGAAAGATCAAAATTAAAATTAATTATGATTATCAATTTTAAGTCACATTTTCTTATATCAAAAATGATAATAAAAAGTAAAATAAACCAAATAAAGATCAAACAAGAACTTTTAAGTGCATTCAAATTAACAAGGGTACACCAGGAATATTTTGTTAGATGTGTTTGGGAATCTCTTACGCTTGTAAATGTATATATCACTTTTTTGGGGTGACCTAAGTGATCACCATGTTGTGGAGAATCAGTAACAGGTTTCTGAAAGAAACAATCTTCCAATTTAACATGCTTTTGTCAACTACCAACATTATCATGTACTGAATCTTTTTAACTGAATTATAAAATTAATCCGAATATTTTGAAATTTTTGCTCTCATTTGATGCTCACAATAAGAATGTCTAAGGCTCAGTACTTCAAAAGCTGCATATTTAGGGAAAGAATCCATCATTTTGTCCTCTGACAGCTTTTAAAATGAATTCAGCTGAGCTTGGGTAAGAGAACAAGAGACTACAAATGTACATCAACTCTGTATATACATATGGTACATATCCTTTTAGCAAAGTAATAACAGGAAATGTCTGCCAAGAATATGGAAAAGGTCATCTAATCTGCTATACTACTCAACTGTCGTCTGTTGGATTAATCTTAATTCAGCAGATTTGGTAGGTATAAATACATTTTTGACCAGATTATAGAAAAGATAAGTGATCTAAAAATAACAAGGACAAGTTTTTTATTTGTTATTTTTATTTTATACTTAGAGCAGTAAGAATGAAGGAAACTACCGTAAAAACATCATTCATAATGATTAACCCACTTTTTTGTCTGGTGGTGTTATGTTAATGACATATAGGTAACATCCATTTTCAGGTTAAAACAGACATGTTCAAAAAATCGTACCTAGTGAAAAATTAAATTTACCTAAGACAAAAAATTACCTGCAACATATACCATATCCTCACTTATGATCTAAGGCAATAACTAAATTATTACAAAAGTTATAAGAAATCCCTTATGACTTTGATCATCTTGTATGTCTTTCTTATTTGGACACTCTTAAAGAAATCAAAGACAAATCAAAGGTTTTTAATGTAGTAATAATGTAGTACACGTGCACAGTGATGACCAACATTAGAAACTTACGTTTAAAACACACAGTTATGAACTGAATAAAGTTTCAGTTACCTTGAAGCTGTAGCGGACAATATTGCTTGGGGCATGAGGGTTATTTGCAGTCAAGATTCTAGTAAACTCTACTTTCAGCTCTTCATCAGTTAGTTCAAGTTGGTCATCTGGCTTGATGAGCTGTTTTGGCTGCAACACAATAAAATACAACACACCACATTAAATATTACACTCTTAAACCCCTTACATCAATATACATATCAGTGCGCCACACCACAGCCATTTAAGCATGGCAAGTAGAACGTCGCTAATCTTAAAGTAATTAATTTATGTTACATTAATTTTGATATGTGCTGTATTGATTTATGGGTAAAGACAATATTATTATTATCATTATTACCATTATTATTATTATTATTATTATTATTATTATTATTATTATCAAAAATTATTACTATTATATTATTATTAAAAATAGCAGTGAAAGTCACATCATATTAGTGATACGTACATGAATGGTCACCCTAGGTTACAATAAGTTCGTTAAAAGGTTATGAAGACAAGACCCCCATGTTTTTAAGCCGGGGCTGTATAGCGACTTCCACCATCATGAATGAAAATAGGCCAGTTAACATTATGAAACAAGAAATGATTGGCATTATTTTCAACTGGGACATTTCCATAATGCACCCCCTCTACGCCCCAAAATATAGCATGACAGTATAATATGACTTATTTGATCTAACCAAAAACTCCAAAATTATTTTTCAATGTACTCTTATAAAAACATGACAGGGTCTGATGTTTTAAATACTGTTATATAACAGTAATATTCTGTTCCTTAAAACTCGCAAACTGTTGGATATTGTATTTAAAGCCCTTCTTACAATCCATGGCAAGTGAATTAATGTTTCTGTTTGTGAAAAACAAAGAAAGATGGTAAATTTTAAGCTTGGTGAAGAAATGAGAAATGGTGTGATCAACATGACACAAGCATGGGAAAAAGAAAAAATCTGAGTCCCAACAGGAATTGAACTTATGACCTTCCATACACCAGTTGGATGCTCTATATAACCACTGAGCTACGAAGGACTCAGGGCGAGCTCAGGCCAAATACAAGGTTCATGTATTACATGCGTCCGCCGTACTGCTAGGATCAGCAATGTTGAAAACGTCAAGTGTGTGGTAAATAAAGAAAGATGGTGACTTTTAAGCTTGGTGAAGAAATGCGAAAATTATGGTGTGATCAACAAGTCATGAGCATGGGACAAAGAAAAAATCAGAGTCCACGATCTACAAATAGCATATTCCTGGCCTCTCATGTGAGGAAAGACTTTTCATACACAGAGAGAGAATTGCTACAAGTTGAAGCTTTTCCCATCAGGACCGTGGGAGGGCCGCTTGTTTCTGAGGCTCCTGCACAGGATAACTACATCACTGAATACTGTATTTAGATAATCATTCCGTGTAGATCTATATAGTGCCAATAACTCCACACAATAATTTTCTGTTCGTTCCAAATCAATTTCCAAGTCTGTTCACCAGACGAACTGAAATGACCCATCCCCTACCCGCAAAAATCGGCCCCATTGAAGGGGGAATGGGACAGGCAAAGCCTCCTGGGAGTTCTGTCTGCCATTTCGCCTTTTTTTGACATAGTCAAAGGTATTTCTTGATTGGGTGTTGCCCTCAGAAGGGATTGGAAATTCCTGGCGGGTGGGGGGTTCTCAAAGGCTCAAAAATTTAAGTAAATGTATGAAGCTTGACTGGAATTTCCAGAGAGGTGGGGGGTCTAAGGAAAACTCCCTTCAGTGGGAGAGGTATGGATAACTTTTGGAACCACAAAATATATGATTATTAAATCCTCCTTTGTTTTAGTAAAAACATAAATTAAGTAGTCATATGAAACAAAAAGATTCACACCATTTAGTCAACCAATGATTTTCCTTATATGTGCAATTATATGGGATCGACACCCAGTGTGAAATGAAAAATTTGACTACAAGAAAAGTGGACAAAATGTGTAAATCAATGACACAAACTAACAACTTTAGAAAAGATGGTTGCAGATGATCGTTCTTTTGGACTCTGTTTAAAAATAAATAAATCTTTTTCAATTCTAGAAACAATGATTACTATAGGTATTTTCATGAAAAAGTTGAAATTTATTTATTCTACCTGCATCCACTCATCCAGATCATCCCCAACCTGTGTGGCATCATCATCCTCCTAAAAAGGTTATTTAGATATTTAACACTAAATTCAAGTATTAAATACTGAGTTCAAGTAATCTTGCCCCTTTGCATCACTTGTTTTTCTCCCTTTGGACATAACATTATACTACCCCGTGCAGCAGTATCCCGCATATTATTATACTCATTTTGTCCCCATGGTCGTCATGCGGATAGCTATTTTCCATTACATTTATAGTAATACCATATTGATTAGATTAAGCACCCAACCTCAAATTAGCACTCATCTTGAATGAGCACCCATCCCTTTTGTAAGGGGGAAAAGTTAATTTAGCATCCAGCCTCGAATAAGTACCAACACCAACCCACCACCCTTCCCTCCAAAAAAACTGAAGTGGACAAGAAGAGTACATCGGTTATTATTAAATTTTCTTTACTGCCCTATCTGTTTCTCTTTGACTGACCCATTTGCAGACATTACACTATGAGACATCTACACTGTACTAGGCAACATCAGAGAGTTCGCTCTGGCACATCCCCAGGTTTTGCTATTATTTACTGTTTTGTTGGAAAAGTAACTAACTACTTGCTGAAAATATTGAAAATTAAATATTAGCACCCAGCCTAAACTCTTCAGCCCCCTCTCTCAAGGCCTAAAAATTTCATAAGCACTCAGGATGCTGATTGAATCAATATGGTATTCTTCTCTTGAGACAGGCCATTGGATGGCAAGGTTCCAAATAACAGCTATACAGGAGAACAGCAGAAGCATCTTGAACTATATTGTTTCTCCAGCCCCCCATGACCCCTTCCATTTAACTACAGAACTCTTGTGCTCCCTCAGGATTAGCAACCCACTAGTAGTGACAGATACATGTACCTTTTTCTTGGCTTTTGTAGCAGCAGTTTTGCTGGTTGACTTCACAGGTGCATTTGAAGCAGTAATTCCAGGCTTCTTCTCCTAGCAAAAAAATTTAAAATGAATAATACAAGAGCAATATTTTTCATCAGCATTTATGCAGGTACTGAGGAAGTGAATTTTAAAAAATGATGGGTATATTTTGTTTCCAAGTTCAAGGTGCTTGCATAACAGCCTTACTAATGGCCTCACCGGTCATTTCAATACCAGTCTCATTAATAATCAGTTGAGATTGAAATAGCTTTGCTTAGTTGGCTTATATAATGAGGAGTATTCACGATATATGTTTTTCTTGTTTCTTGAATACGATTTAAAATACTTTAAAGTTTCACGGTGAAAGTTTGCACTGAAACAACTTTCTATCAAAACACATGATTTCTTTACCGATGATCCAAAGGCATTCATTCCAGGGGATACCAGCAGGTGCATTAGTGCAGGTACATTACTTGTAACACTAATGAATGGTTTGAGTATTAGATTTTGATAATGCAGTTATTACAAGATTTGGCTAGCTTTAGTAAAACTTCCCAGCCACTGGTTTTTAACTAAGCAGTGTCCATGCTGGTGGACAAAACAATTTTAATGAAGAAAGAGGTTAGTCTTATGTCCACTAGCGTGGCTGACATGACATATCAGCTGAAAATCAGCAATATGCGTCATCATATTATAGGACTTTACATAAACCTGTGCATGAACAGGAATTTTTTTAAAATAAATATGCATTATTCGCTGTCTGTGCCAATTATGGAATTATGCTCTAAAAATCATTTTGTAAATACTTGAATATAGAATGAGCTTAAAAACATTATCATTGGTCTCAAAATACAGCATACAGGGCAAATTTTGGAGGTATATTCATTGATGTGGCCTGGCAGCCCGGTGGCTCGGCAGTCACAGCTGACCAGCCACCGAGCCATCAAGCCACTAAACCATATAATCTCGACTGACCAGCCATGGAGCCACTAAGATATTTATCTTGACTTAACTTGTTCTCTAAACTTTATATTCAAATGTTTTATTTTACGTCTGTCTCATACTTAAATGTTTTATATCTTTCTCATTCTTTAAACACATGTCATGACTAGTGAGCCACCAAGCCACTTCTGCTTAAGACCTTGCAATATGGCCCTGTTTTCTGTAGTTGCTCACATGGACGTGTTTTGGCTCATTCCTAATCCTATGCTGGAAAAAATTTCCTGCATTATGACAATGTCATTATGGCATTTTATGATTTTATTGTTTTTCTTATGGAAAATATTTCAGTAAACGCTTTGGAGTAAGGCAGTAAGTAGAATACACTCGCACAGACATCACCGTTCCGTCATTTAAAGACACCTTTTAAATAAAGGTTGCAAGAAAACAAACATGGCGGACACCAAATTGCAGTAATTGTTACTCAGACAGAGATGATTATCTACCCGGAAAGAAGGAGAAAACTTACCGCCTTTCCAGCCTTTACATTTAATTTCTTCATTTCTTCGTAGAATTCGATTGATTTATTGCGTTTTTTGCCTCTTAACTGAGGAAAAATGTCACCACAAACTGCACNAGAGATGATTATCTACCCGGAAAGAAGGAGAAAACTTACCGCCTTTCCAGCCTTTACATTTAATTTCTTCATTTCTTCGTAGAATTCGATTGATTTATTGCGTTTTTTGCCTCTTAACTGAGGAAAAATGTCACCACAAACTGCACATCAGAGAAGCTCTCTCCAAAAAGCTTGACAAGTAGCAGTTCGTGTTTCCCTGGTAACAGGCGTAGGCTACCAAGCTACAGGCATGGTTACAAAGCCGAAAAGACAAAGATGGCGACCAACTCTGACACTGATGACAGTGAGGGTATGAACAACAGTGACGATGAATATTTAGAGGCAACGAAGAAATCGTGGACCGATTCAAAAGGTCTTTCAAGAACAAATGAAGGCATCAAAGAAAAATTGAGGAGAAAATTTTGCCTCTTGTCGTATGGAAATTTTTTGCTCCAGACGAGGTTAGCACTTGACAGGCAAACGGCCAATGACAAAGCACAGGATATTGACGACGAGGGTCATTACGCAGATGATAAAAGTTATTTGCAAGGAGAATTTTACAGGAATCAGGAGAGTGATGAAGATGTGGGTTTTGCAGGTGACCTTGCTCAGGAATTCAATCTTATACCTTCAGACTATGTCGGTGACCAGAAGAGAACCTTCACAAATATAAACGATGAACTGGGGATACGGGTTGTTCCAAGTGAGCGATTTGTTCGAGAAATAACAGATAAAAAAACAGAAGAAGAAGTAGATGAATAATATGTTATTTTAAATGCCTCTTACGGTACCTTGCCCTGAGTGGTGTAACGCTAGATCGCTAAACTTTTACCCCATGCCGGAGGGTGAAGGGCGTGGTTGGCCCAGGAAACTTTTAGAAGGTGTGTGCCAGTGAAACTCTGGAACCTTTACCCTATACCATACCATACTGATTGCTTGAGAATTTTCATGCACAGTTTTTTCTTTTGCAGTCAAGTTTTTATAGTGGCACATGGCTTGGCAGCTTGTTGGTTTGGCCTCTAACCAAAAAGCCTGCATAGTAGGCACTAGTTTGTTTTTTAGCATGAAGGAAGAAATCTCGAGGACGGGTTAGGGGAGAAAAGGAGTGCTGGTGCCTGCTGGGGAGACCCTGGTTTTCCATTTACGCCCTCAATTTAATAATGTGACAGCGCTGCATCCACTGACAAAAAATTGATAGAAAGCAAATTGTATGGCGGCGTGAGTCCAACATCAGACCCAAAGGGAAAAATAGCCTTGTGAATTTTTGTTATATCTGCATAGAGAAAATGATGTAATGAGCAAACATGACAAGCAGGCTTACCCAAGGCCCATCCAGGCTTTTGTCAACCAAAGATGCTGCCACATTTATGTTGATCAATGATATGGATTTTACTGAAATTCATCGATTCATCAATTCATTCATCCATCGACACTTCAGCTGACACATACGATGATATACTTTCCTTGCTGTTTTTCTTTTAAACAGTCCAAACAGTCAGTCACAGGCTGACATTCGTCTAGAAGTGCACAGCGCCCCTCGAGCAAAAACAGGGGAAAAAGTTATCCTTTTCTATAACTAGTTACAAAAGCTACAGTCCAAAGCTAGTTTTATTTCATAAATGTTTTAGCGGACAGCATGGAAGAATTTCTTCCCTCCTTCCCAAATGCACGGGGCAGAATTACAGGATGTGACATGCTTTGCATGTCTGCACTGAAAGCTGGTTTGCCTGTGGCAGTTCGACAGTTGTTTTCGTTCATTGCCGTGTCAACAAGTGAAATTGTTACAGTTATAAGTTCAAATTCTTCATTCATTTCCTTCTCGAGGTCTTTCTGAGGAATCTTCTGAGAAGTTCAATGGACTCTTAAACTAACACAGTCTTAGGTGGGTATCTTTGGATTCAGTAAAAATTGTTAATTCGTTAAATCCCTGCATAAAATTCAGAAAATGGAACAGATTACTCGTGACTTTCGTTGTATTTTTTACTGCTTTGTGGACTTTTTGACACTCAATACTGTAACTCAGCTTTATTTTAAAAAACCTAGATACACATTTCGGACTCAGCGACAGAAATTCTATACTGATGACGCAAATCAAGCCTCTTGCGCAAATCAATGTTTACTTAATAAATCTGGTAGTCATGGGGTTCCAAATGTAAATTTATTAAATTTTAGGTTTCTCCTGATCGATTTTGGTAAAATGTTGTGCTCACCTGCGAACGAACTCTGGCAAAACTCAAATGTTTGTTCTAAAGAAGACTATATTCCACAAATTTTGACTGTTTTGCTAGAGATTCATCGTGTTTACATTTGACCTTTGTGGCCTTTTGTCTTTTGTCTTTTGTCTGTCATTCCAATAGCTAAAACAATGTAACTACTCCGTCGACCAATCAGCTCTTCTGACCGGATTCTGGACATATTTTATCATCAGTATGGAATTTCTGTTGCTGAGTCGCAGACGTTTCTCGGCGCGAAACGTCCCCAGCAGCGAAGAGCGAGGAGAAACAGATGTTTTCAAAGGCTATTAGCCTGACTGACTTTAGAAGTCTCAGAATAAAAAGATTGCTCACCTTACCCAGTTTGCTTAGCTTGCCTTTTCGTGTGATGGGAGGATTTTTTTGTTATAGGATTGCCATAAATGGCACCCCTTTACGCTCCACCCCACTCCCACAGGAATGATACTCAGGGGGCGCGATCCATTCAACCAAAATTCCAACCGGTCCGACCGGGAAAAGAGGACCACCTCAAAAGGTGGACCCGTTTTTTCGAAACTTTTCCGGTTGGACCGAACCGATCCATTGAGTTTTGGACCGAAAT